>JAJEKV010001110.1:0-10724 GCA_021234155.1 Isoetes taiwanensis | reverse complement strand
TTGGATCATTTGCCGGAATTTATGCGTGAATTTATTGCGCTAGAAAACTAAATTTATGGTTGCCATTATGACAGCCATTAATGACCCCCATTCTATAAATTCCGCGAAAATTCGAACTCCCTATCCATCGCGATCCAATTCACCACGCCTACAGAAATTTTCGAGCCTTCGGTATGCTTATGTCTCGCTCGTATTTAAGAAAGGTATTTTAGCGACTTTTCACTTAACAATGCTATCGTTCTAAAGATTAGTTGTCACATTTTTTAGCAACCTTATATGCTCGAAAAGATTAGCGACCGCGATGTTCACGCGCAATATTTCTTTTATTTTCACGTCTTCATGCTTGTGAGAATCGTGGTCGCGATTCTTTCAACAAGAATACAAGATAGTTTTAAATGTATTGCTCACAACTATCGGCAACCAACCTTTGAGCACTTTACTTGCTTTTACATATTGTGGTCATGGATACTTAGCATTAGTATGTACTGTTTTAATTTGCTCACAAGGAATCAAAAAGTATGCCGATCCCTTGCCGACAAAGACTATATAGCACCCTCCTCGTTTTGTTAATAATGTTTTTGGTGTAATTTGTAAAGATCCAAGGGTAATTCCCACCAAAGATGTGTGTGATCACTTTGTCAAGTTTTAGGTGTCACTTATCAATTTCATTTTCTACTTGGTACCGAGCTTTTCCAGTGCCCAACGTGGAACCCATACATTGTAACTCATGATAGAAGTCGAAAGTGGTGCATGGAAAGAGCTCTCGGCCAAACCACATGTGGCGTGAGATCGCCTTCCAAGGACTTGTGTCTGCTTTTTGAGGAAACCTGAAGGGCGAGGAAGACTTTGGAGCAGATGGGCATAATAGTCACTATGTGGGAAGGCACAAAAATAATGTCCGTGATGCAATTATATGCACCGCGGAGGATACATAGTAGCTACAATTTGTGGAGTATATTTTATACCGCAAAACTATGATCCTTCTATCATGACTGCAAGCAAAGCTTAATAAGCCCGCGCTAGTGGCAAGGGGGTGCCTACTAGTGCCAAAGGATATGGTCGGAACTTGCCATCTTATGATTCGTTGAGCTTGTCAGGGATAAAGTGCAATAGAGATATGCTTGTTGGCTTCAGCATGTGTAGAAAGGGCCTTTCGGCTGATAAAAAGCCTCCTTCCATTGCATTGAAGGCTACAAAGGACAACAAGTTGCCTTCCCGGATGGACACGAACTGGTTGTGGGCAGTTGCCAAGAAAAACTATGGTCCCATTGGTTGTTGCAGGTGAACCATCGACTCCGAAAGAATCCTTAGTGTCATCTTAGCCTGTGCAGAATACAAATCTAGGAGGATCTGCCATTGTCAATCCCACTGATCAAAATATGCTTATGCCTCTTCCAGTAAAGGATTCGGATATACATGAAGCACCTTTTCCTAGGAAGATAAGTACCTTCAAGATTAAACTTCGAAACTTAAACACTAAAGAGACAGGGCAGCCCTCTACTTCGTCTACTCCCACCCCATCCACCAACCGTATAGCGACGACTTCTATGTTAACTTGGCCATCTGCTTCACGTATGCCTGATGAATTAAAATTCAATCCAGATGAAGAAAAGAAGCTTCTGAACAGACCGCCTCTAAGCTAGAGGAATTTAAAAGTTTTTATCCTATGGGAGTGAATTGGTTCCAGAAGAGCAACATTTTTTATTGTGAGACAGCCCCTGCTAATCTAACTCATAGGGTTCGATCTAATGATCATGTACACACATTAATCAAGAGCTTCAAAAGATGCCCAACGGAGGTTCTCACGCTTGCCGATGTCATCCCATTTGACCCAGTGACAAGGTAAGATTTATTGCATATTTTTCTCTATTAGACCGCGTGTTTATAATGTCTATTAATTGATGGGACATCAATGCAGGAAGTTGATCACTTGGTCCCGCCCTTAGGAGCTCTTGAACAAAATTTTTTATATTATTTCTGGTAATCATAGTATTTTTGCTGCACAAATTCTTTTTTCTATGATGGACGGCTTGAATTTGCTAAAGCTTATGCAAAACGAAGAAGCCGGGTGCTTAATGGAAATCTCTCCAATAAGGAGTATATTCAGTTGTCCATACAGTGCAACAACATTATAGCTTATACAGTATATAAGGAGCCACTAATTGAAAAGCTCCAGCACTTAAGGAATCAGCACAAGGCTTATGGATGCCCTCCACAAGGCCCAACAGGCACTGCAGTGTTGTCCGCTTGGAAGGTAAGTTCTTATTTTCAGCTATAGAAGATCGCCCGTCGCGATCCTGACCAGCTATTGTTTACAGGATTTTGTCGATGTAGCTACAACGACCTTGAAGGATAACGAACTCAAAGATGAAAAACAATTCCTCTTCATGCAAGAAGAATCATGGTCTAAGCTTGTTGTTGTTGTTAATAAGTGGGCAGCGCACAAGCTGGCTGATGATCACGGGGAACTGCCAGATAAGCCTTCTAAAGAGTTCTTCAACGAGACTTTCCTAAGATACCTTCAAGGAATGAATAATGCCGAGGTCAGCCAACTGATGGACGAAATTCTCGAAGGCAAAGTATTCTTGAAAGTCCAATCCGGTTATACATGGTGCTTTGATTGCCGACAGAGGGCACTAGACATCCGAACGCTATCACTGATGCATCGTGAAGTGTTGTCCTACGTCAACTGTATATCAGAAAAGCAATACAGGAGTTTTGAGGAGTTAGCTATATGTTTTCCAGATCTTTCTGAACAACGATTGCTGGATATAGCTGACATAGATTTTGATTATGTTAACGCCAATTATAATAAAGATTCAGTGCAAGGCAATCTCCCCAGCGCTTTTTTGAAAGCCATTATCGCCATCATAAAGCCAGAACAGGCAAGGGAACTACAGGCATGACAAAAGCCAAAATTTATCATATCGTCATGTTCCTTAGATCCGCCCATTTGCTGAACTGGATGTACAGTCAAAGTCAGATTCAAGGTAATTCTCACATTTCCCTTGGGGCTTATGAAGAACAAGGCTGGGAGAGCAAAAAAAATATCAAGGAATTTCAGTATTACGTGACCCATGTCACGATAAATGGAAGTGAGGCTCGTGTGTTGCCTGTGAAGCCGAAACTTGAGCTATGGCTGTCTCAGTAGTGTTGTCTCTAATTTTTTCCTAGTCTTAGGATATGAATTTTTTTTGGCGAATACTTGTCAAATGAGAATAGCCAATTTGGCGAAAGTCCAAAAAATCTCGAGAAATTCTATAATCCATGAGGCGAATCTTCTAGCACTCTCAGCAGATGCTTGAAAGTTAGAGTCGATATACATGAGCACATGATGTATTTGCAATGCTAGAATCTCTTTAACAAACTATGCATGCATCTAGGTATCATGGATATGCCTAGAAGCTGGTAGGACAGGCACATGCATAAAGTCACAAATTGGAACATGAACTTCACTTTGCCTGTCATGCAAACATGGGACAAGTATTCCCAAGGAATAAGACATGCAAATGCATTAAAAATGAGTCAAGTAATAGGGAAATTATATTTCAATGCAAAAGAATAGAATAGAATAGAATAGAATTGTTTTTATCGTCCACGGGAGACCAATCGGCCTATGGGACCCAATATTAAAGCCAGCTATCCACATTATTTGCCGGATTAAAACCCCGCTTAGGCGGGTTTTCGAGGGAAAACCGCGGCGAGCAATAAGACCGCCGACATCAATTAAATGGTTGGATCAGGGGGCATATCCAGCCCCTCAAGTCCGGTACTTCCCCCGAATGTATGATCCGAAAGGAGCTTAACCGGGTCGGTACCCGCGATCATGTGTAGCGCTCATCGCCTAATCAACCCAGCATAAGCGTGTCCGAATCGATCATATCTTTGGGCACGGAAAGTGTGACACTCATCCTCAATACTCGTGCCCGCAAAGCGACAAACCCTATCCCGCGTGGCTCCCCAATCCATCGACATGTCTCAATCGGGAGATGGTGGGCACCGTGGCAAATGGAGGCGATATGCTGGCGGCTTTTCATGGGCGTATGTGAACGTAGGTAGCTGGGGCCTGGCTTCTAACGGGGATTTATGTCTTTGCTTGTAATGTGTTTGCTTTGACTTGCTCGAGTCCTAGAATCCCAAAGCTTGCGGAGAAACAAACATCAAGGTAACATCTCGGTATCACGACTGCCCTGTTTTACCTCGATGCACATGTGCTCTGGACATTCCATCTAGTTATGCATCGTGCACTCTTTTATCCTTCCAACAATTCTTGAGTCGTTGTGGTCCCATTGCCATTTGCATAAGCCAAGTCGCGGTGACGCATCATCATCCATATTTACCACCTTCCTCGGAAATAGACGATGTGTCTGTCAAGGGTCGCATCGGGCGGCGTGGAAACCCGCCTCCCCGCAACAAAAATTTGATATGGGACCGGTGGATTTCACTCCAATGTGCCCGTGCCCGTACAAAGGGAAAGGCACATTGTATACTATAAGATAGTTTATGAATGTTGTGGCAAGACAATATTTCGGCATGGTATTTCATCGGTGATGTCTAGATGCATTAATTGTTTCTACAAACAAATTATGTCCAACATGCAATGCTAACAGTCTAGCTAGATTATATGATAAGTTAGTGAGGAACGATGCTCACAACGTAACAAACATCTCGAGTCTCAATAAATTAATTGGCGTCTTTCATAAAATATTAAGATGGGATACCATTGTCAATAGAATGTATTCTAAGTTTTGAAGTTGAATACCTATAAATGCAAGCATACTTGCATAACAAATACATAATGGTCTAGCCTAGCTCGATAATTACCCAAATAATTTGGCTATGAAGGAACCACCTAAGGATAGTTTCCTCATGATTGAAGACAAAAAATATTTTAAGCTCATATAATAATGGAGTAGTGATGCTCACGTATTTATTGCCATGGACCCTTAGTCTTATTGAATGTTATAATGTATAGGGGAATGGAGGACCAACCTCCATTCCCCTACAAAATGGAAATAGGGGAGGCGTTTGAGAGGTTTAAGATCTGGCAGCAAAAACAGAGGTTAAGAAGCAGAATGAGGTTTAGAATGAACAACAAAAACGGTCGTTTAGGATCTGGCAGAACAGAGGTTTTGCAAACAGGGGAGATATTTGAGGGCAGGAAAAACAGCAAAAACAGAGACCTCGGATATTGCAGCAGATACAGAGATTCAGCAAAAGAGCTCTGCGCTCAAATCCGGGACACATTATCTAGACTCAAAGCTTAGAGCAGCTGCGAAGAAATAACTCAGAGGTCCGACATCTGATTTATGAGCTGCAAAGAAAAGTCACATGCCAAGGAAAACCGAAGAGCGCCGCCAGCTCTAGCCATGGGTGCAATTGGGAAACTCGTATCTCGCCTCTCCGGCTGTAGAGCAGTCCTGGATAAGCAGCTCAGACATCACAGTAAGTCGTCTCCTTTTTTCTACCCTTGCACTGCCTTGATCTGGGCATTCATTCCTTTCATCCATTTAGGTTTGCTAGATCTTACCGTTAATTTTAGTGCCATATCTCAGTGCCCGACTTGTAGCCAATGGAAAATGCTATTTGGCTCGCTTTTATACTAATGTTCTCATTGTGAATTGCAATGTATTGAAAATCCGAGGAACCTGTTTGTGGGCAAAGCTATGTTATATGCATTCTGGCATTGTAATAATATGAAACAAGTCTATTATGATTTTTGGCGAATGCTGCTTAGGATTGTTCCGTGTTAAAGTGGGGAAAAACACCAAGTGTCCTTTCGTTGGGTGTCAATGTATCGTAACAAATGCTGTTGTTTTTTAAGGTAATGGCCAAGGTGATATGCTCATTGCTGATGCGAAGCAAGCAGTCAGACGCATGTTTTCTGAGAATGTAAGTTATATGGTTTTGTTTGTTCTGTTTCCTGATAAATTCTGTTATGCATTACATAGACCTCAGAAAGCAGCATGTACAATTTGTGCCAGATTTTTTATAATTCACAAGAGCCCTATGAGTTCTTTCGAAAAGAGCATATTTATAGGTGATCATGCAATTTTACATCTGATAAAAGGAAAAATATTGCACAAAGTCCCCATGCACCGTTAAAGTCGTGCTGCCCTAAATCTGCTATTCATTGGATACACTATGGGATATCCGAAAATTGGTGATGTGATAATATCTAGAAAACTGACAATACTTTTTATGTTTTTTTCAGACTGCTCCAATGGCATCTGCAGCTGCCCAGGAGCAGCATCATAATGGGCATAATGGGAATCCTTCACGAAAAATCATCTATCTTGGAGCAGGTGCTGGTGCAGTTGCATTGGCTGGCATTAATGGTGTGGCCTATGCAGATGAAGCTGAACATGGATTGCATGCTCCTGAGTATCCTTGGTCACATAACGGACCTATGAGTGGTTACGACCATTCTTCGTATGCATTCTCCCCATTTAAGTTCTATTGTGAAGCATGTTGCATCTAGACAACAAATGATATAAGACTTGTTTCTCTCTATTTGTGAGTATGCAGAAACATTATAAAGAATGGATAATGGTGCGTGTGCTTTAACAAACTAGAATGCATGAAAGCAAAAACACATCTTTTTACCATAGATCAGATTATCATATGGTGCTATACATTTTAACTTCCCTTGAAATTATCTGTTATTGTCTAATCAGAGTTAGCTTTACAGGATTCGTGGTGGGGCCATCAGGTATATCAGCAGGTGTCGCGAGCTTGTCACAGCATGTCATTGATATCATATCGCGACCTTGTAGGTGTTGCATATACAGAGGACGAAGTAAAGGCTATTGCAGCAGAAACTGAAGTACAAGATGGTCCCTAACGATGAGGGGAGATGTACTTGCGTCCCTGGGAGATTAAGTGACCGCCTTCCAAACCCATATCCAAATGAACAGGCTGCTCGATTTGCTAATGGAGGTGCATATCCTCCTGATTTGAGTTTGATAACAAAGGTGCATATATTACCCATTTGATTGTTTGGTTGGCTACCTCAATAACTAACACTGTCTCATATTTCCAGGCGCGTTTTGATGGCCATAATTATGTTTTTTCTTTGCTTACTGGATATCGTGATCCTCCTGCTGCAGTATCGGTGAGTGGTATCTTCTTATTCAAGGGGCAATTTTGGTTGCTGATGGTATAACACTCTATATGAAAATGGCTTCTGGAATTGGTTGATATGTTTATTGCTACCAGAGTTTTTGCAGTATTTGTTTAAAATATGCCATTTGTAATGTGCATAATGTGTTGTTCAGATACGTGAAGGACTGCATTACAATCCATATTTTCCTGGTGGAGCTATTGCTATGCCCAAAATGCTTGTAGATGGGGGAGTGGAATATGAGGATGGCACACCTGCAACAGCATCACAGGTCAATGTTTGACTACTTTATTATGATGAGGATGATGATGGTTGGATCTGACATGACGGATCAACCAATTTACAGATGGGAAAGGATGTTACGACTTTCCTTGCATGGGCAGCAGAGCCTGAAATGGAGGAGAGAAAACTGGTAAGCCATTTGTCTCTTGAATCTGCCATAATTTTATACAACTTGATTTGGGGCATGCTCTAATAAGAATGAACTTATTTGCAGATGGGATTGAAGCTTATATTTATCTTGTCACTAGTCTTTTTTCAAGCTGTATATTACTACAGGTGGAAGTGGTCAATATACAAAACCAGGAGATTGGTGTTCGATGTTGTGAATTGAGACTGCAGTGGTGGCAATAACACTTTCAGTGCCTGGAGTTTGTTCTGATACTTCCTGAACTCCTAACAGTTTGGGCAATGGTGGGCTTAAATAACTTTGGGAGGCTTTTTATTTTTGCATGTCCTCGATAACAATTTTGCAACAGTTGTATTCTTTAATTTTTCTAAACTCAGGCATTCTGGAAGGAGCTGCACACTATGTTTTATAAGTGCTCATCAAAATTTCACCTATGCATGCACATGTTACAGAATTGTTGATGTATAAATGCAAGCGACGCCTTAAATACCTTATGGTGCAATGTGGCCCTAGAAAAGGCCAGCTTTACTCTTTTACAGTGGGTTTTTGCTTTGACCAGTAACATTTTTCTCCTGGCCAGTGAAAGCAGCTAGGAATCACCTTGAGAGGGACTTTGCCCCTTTATATGAGGAATTTTAATAAAATAATCTGGTGCTACTAGTCGAATTCTTGGAATAGCAGCCTCCTTTCCCCTCTGGACATGTATCAGATTCACTATCTAAAAAAATGAATGGAGAAAATATTATTCTTGACGCTTCACGACCTAGAAGAAACACGAACCTAGAAGAGACACGGAATGAATGAATGTATTAAGAATATTAAGAACAGCAAATTATACAGTATAATCAAGAAATGGCAAGAGTGTGATCGATTAAATTTAATATTTAAATGCAACAATACCATCATCTCTAAAGAAATAAATGGATGGGTTCTCTCTTTGCACTCATCATGTTCATCATGCGTCCTATGGGCCATCACATAAGTATACAGGCATGACTTGCTGCTGCTGCTTCAAATTCCGGGATGGAGGCACTGCTGACATCCTGGAATTTGCAGCAGCAGGTCATTCTTGCAACGTGAATGCAAGGTAAAAGTGATTCTGCTGGGTGAAATCAAGAAGAATGGTAGGTGGAACAGCCGGAATCGCGGGTAGAACAACCAGAATCAAAGGTAAATGAGAAGAATGCCATGGTAAAAATTTTATCGCAAAAGACAAAACTCTGTTCCACATTCCTTAAAAGAAAATCTAACCACATGGCACCATGCCGTTGGCTGTTGGTGCAGAACCATTGTTACCTTGCATTTACATACAATAGAAAGCTTAAGTACAATTAATAGAAAATCCAGTCCATGTTGGTGTGGCATATAAGGAGACTCGTACGATTGCAATAATAAACAAGAATTCTCGCGATGAGGACTTGCGGTATACATACACAAACCGATCATAGTAGGGCAGTCGACCATAGGTACAACGTTTGACTACCCTGATAAATATGAAATACAATAAGAGGGCCAGACTAATGATGAAAGAAATGGCGTCAAACCCTCGTAAATATGAAATACAATAAGAGGGCTAGACCAATGATGAATGAAATGGCGACCGCTTCATATCGTGATAAAAAGACCCCGCGCTTGTGGACTTTCGAGAAAAACCCTAATAAGGAACGATCGCCAGTGCTCTAGAGATATAGTGTGAGCGGTGGGAGGAGAAGTGGCATAGGAGGAGTTGTGCAAAGACAGGATCACGACTAGAGGTGGATGCAATAACCTACAAGAAACAACACCAATATGTAGCATAATAACAGAGGGTTTTCTTTGTGTTTTTGTACGCTTTTCACTAAGGTTTTCCTATGATTTCATAATGTATTCAAATGGATGTACTAATGCGTACATCTAGAGTGCACCATTTTTGAGCCATTGATTTTAGCCTTTTTTTTTTTCAATGGTCAACAACCAATGGCTCACAACAAAAGCCCGCGCGTAGTGCATAATGGGCACATGAAGGGCCATTGATTTTAGCCTTTTTTTCCAATGGTCAACAACCAATGGCTCACAACAAAAGCCCTCTTTTTGTGTGTGTGGTGCATAATGGGCACATGAAGGGCTTGAAGGGTAACAAAAGTAGAGAGAAAGCAAAAAAACCTCCAGAGGGGCTGGACATGTGTACCAAGCAAACACAAGACCTCTATACAAAAAATAAACTTGCCAAACATTTATATAGGCTCTATATAGCTGGAAAAATTTGATCTAGGATTGCATTGCAAGCAGCACAGCTAATATATTCATATGTCCTCATGGACGCTGCCAATGTGGCATGATGTAATAATTCTATTTATCTATTAATCTAGAATTATTTCATTGTTCATTTTTTTCTAACTCGAGTTTTTAATCTATGTTTTGATTAAGAAACCGTGTCATATTTTTTTATTTGAAAGTGGGAAAAAATTCCCGATATACCCCTCAAGTTTATAAATATTCCAAAAATACCTCATGAAACAAGTTATGTGGCTCAAATGGAAAAAATGTGGCCGAAATCGGAGACCATACATTTATTACATAAGATGTTTAATGGTTTTTTATGGTATTTGTATGAAAATAGAGTAAATGATGATGGTGGCATGTTGGATTCCAAACATGAGCATCTAGGTTTTCTTGTTCATGCTGTGCACAGGGCACATGGTTTCCTATTCAAGAGTTCAGGCGAGATGCGGGAAGCTATGGCGGATTGAATGCCGCAAGCCATGGTGCATTTGCTACAGTTGGAATTTAGGCTTCCATGTTTGCTTCTTTGCTCGAAAGCTTTTTCTTTGAGGTTTCGCCTGACCACCCTGGAAACGGTCCAAGAGACTCCGTGAAGAGATTAGCGCCATAAGCAAAATCCGCATCGAATCTTTTCGCATGGTCGATTTGCGGAAGGCTTGACACTGCATCGCAGATCTTCCTCGAAAGGCAAGGAATCAGTCAACTCCTCAGTCGTAGACTGCCGGCCGTCCCATTTAAAACCGGCTGTCATGAGTATTGTTGTCCTCGTTGTGCCGCCGAGGTCGACATTATGAAAAGTCATTATTCACTTTAAACTCACATGCTATCGTCCGTTTCTCTTCCCATTCCCATGGTACTAATTTTGAACTTGGTGGTGGCGCCCGCATGCAGAATAAAATTGCCGACATTCTCGCATTTTTAAGAATATTC
>JAJEKV010001109.1:0-13126 GCA_021234155.1 Isoetes taiwanensis | reverse complement strand
TTTAATTTTTTCCCTTTTTTTCCCCTCTTTTACCCTTTTTTTTCCTTCTCTTTCTTTTATCCTTTCCATTTTCCTTTTCCATTTTACTTTACCTTTTTCCATTTTTTTCCATTTTCCCTTCTTTTTTTGGACATGATTTGTAAGGTCAATATAAGCCGTCTGATCATGACTAATCACGGCCATTCATGGCCGCCCAATCGAATGTCCAATCTCATCCATTCAATCTAGTGTTTAATACATGAGATACTTACAATATTGCTTTATAATATAGATAGAAAAAGTTATAAGGGACTAATAGTGTAAATAATCTTACATCACTATATGGGGACCTACTGTTGTCAATAATACTATGGGGGTGACTAATAGCGTCACTAATATTACATCAGTATGTAAGGGACTAATAGTGCATATATTCTTACATCACTAAGAGGGGGACTAATAGAGTGAATAATCTTACATCACTATGAGGGCCACTAATAGTGTGAATAATTTTACATCACTATGTGGGGGACTAAGTGCGGATAGTAGTACATCACTATGAGAATAATCCTATACCATTGTGTGGGGGCTAATGATGTGAATAGTCTTACATCACTATGTGGGAGACTACTTGTGTGAATGTCCTAACATATAGTGCAATGGGTTGTGTGTGTCGACTTATAGCTTAAAATCTATTTGGAGCGAGCGTAATGAAGGCAATTGTAGAAATTCTATTTGACATTTCTGTTGCATATTTTTGTCATAATGATTTTTAAAATTTATTTTTCAAATTTTTGTCATCTGTAAGAAACACTTCCTCTTAGAAAATGATCCTCTATTGTAAATACGTGCTTTTTGGTGATTTTTAAAATACAAAGGGCTATTTGAGAAAATACTTAAGAATTAAAGGTATTTTAGGAATTTCAAAAATACAAAGGGCTTTTTGGGAATTAAGTCAATAATTAAGGTTATTTTGGTAAATTTCCCTAAATTGAAAAATATTTTTTCTAGATGAGTCAATTCATTATAAGGAGTCCCAGTTAGAGTAATCACATTACTAAAAATAACACGAGTTTAACTACTAATAGACATAGCAAGATGTGCTAGACCATGAAACATTTATAACACAAAAGGCATGAAATAAACATAAGGTTAGAGTAAGTATCTAAAATTTCCAATACAATGCCAAAAAATGTATATCTCATAAACTTGCCTCTCTTATGGCGTTCCTAATAAAATGATATGCATATATAATAATTTCAACTAACACAAAAACACAAATTAAAGCAGTCAATGTTTGAGGTGTAAAAAAACATCAGAATATACTCACACAAGTGTATATCAAATACAAGTACGAGGGTAAGCTAAGGCCATCAAAACAAAGCTTCAGCAACACAAGTTTATGAGACTCACAAAATATCTGAGAGCCTAAATTATTCCAGCTCCTTCATCAAGGCACGTTGACATTTCAGAATGTTCGTAGCAGCCTATAAAGAATCACATCACACTGCTTGCTAAAACAGCTCGTATGCCATAATGTTTGTACTCAAAGCCTATTTGATGTAATGGTTCCTTTTAGTTGTGTGTTGCATTGCATCATTAGTTCACTTGATTCTGTAGTAGAATGCCGGTTATGTTTTTCTGTATGCTACATTATCCAAGAAGATGATTGTATCATTATTGACAGACAACTGGGGAAGCCTATCATTAGTCAACCTGTTTTCCATGAAAATACTGCTTGAATCGCCTCAAGCCCTATGATAACAATGTCTAGTAAATTTTACAAGGATAAGGTCGGAATATAAACTGCTCTAATGGCAGCTGCCAGATTTTTGGTGCGTTAATGGTTCATTTTGGGTCCTAACTATGTCCATTATTGGTATTTTGGGCCCATATTTCAATGGTTATAATATCCTGCCCAGCAAGATTGCTAGTCAACAGAATGATGAAATTTCTTCTTCTACTCCATGACCCAAGCTTCAAGCCATTAAGTTTCACTAATTGTTTGTTTAAGCACAGATCTTGTTACTAACAAAAGGTTCCTCAAAGTATACCGCCTAATCTCTGTTTGTGATCCCATTTGTACTTCCATCAGCCTTTTCCTTGTGATGTAGGATATGCTTTGAAGCTCCTAACAGCAGGAATCTCGATCAGCTTGACTTAGCATTGACCTTGAGATTCTTTCCACAAGATAACCTGGCAGAATAAATAAGAAAAATATGGAGAAAATGACGAGGAAGCCAAGAAGACATTTAACGTGAACATAATAAAACCAAGAAAACTATGTAAATGTGGATATACCTAGCACAGGATGCTATGCTTATGTTTTTACTAGAAGTTTCATACACCATGTTAGGTACCAGAAATCTCATTGTAAAGATTGCAAAGAACATCATCAAAACTTCATGTTCAACAAGGGTTCGGAGAACCGGATGTTGAAGGCTTCAGATCAGTGATTAACTGTAACTTTCTGTTTGGAACTTCCTGGAGGTTTCATAACAAACATTCTTGCAGAAAGTAGTTTAGAATTCCTGTTTCTAGGCACTGGCCCTGCATTCTTTACTTGCAGACAATGTGCATTCAATTTAACAATTAACACAGTCCTGCCTACAGTAAGGGGCAACTTTCTTTTTTAATCTTCGTTGAGGTTCCATAACAAACATTCTTGCAGAAAGTATTTTAAATTCCTGCTTCTAGGAACTAATAACAATGCAGCACTTACATTTATCCTGTGTCATACTTCAGCAATTTTTTCATCACGATCTTGAGTATCCATAGGATATCCTGCAAGTGAAATTGCTTGTCAACAAAAGAATGGGAGCGGGAATCCAAATCAAAATGGTCAAAAGATTCAAACCTTAGGCTTCCACACCAGTTTTACTTGACTCTTCTCTTCAATACAATTAGATTCATTGGAAATGGTATTTTTAAACGATATGCTCTTGCGATTTGATGACGTATAATGTGCCTACATGGTAGACCTTTCTATATTTTCCTCAATTTTGAGTCTCGAGTCACCAGCTCGCATTTCTAGCATGCATTCTATCTTCTCACATTCCATTCCTCCACTAACAACTTTTTCATTTCTGGAGGTGGACTTTATTTCCACACGCTACACCATTGAGAGAAGTACAGCTGTTATTACAGCTGCACAGTGACCATCTGTTGTTATACACATGACCTTGCTACACCACCAAGGTTCCATATATACCCCCATTCACACTGTGGAAGTCCATACACGGGATGCCAGTGGACTAACATGCCTCATGAAATCAGATTTTAAACATACATCTCTGTAAAGAACGCATGCACTAAGGAAAACCATTCGTGCTAGAATTTCAGCTTGAAAGGGCATTCCATTCAACAGATCGCACATCTCGTCTAACCAGCCCCCACGTCCAAGTAAGTCAATCAAGCAATGGTAATGCTCTATCATGGGTATAACATTACAGTCTAAAGTTGCTGAAATAAAACAATGATAGCCCTCCGTAAACAATCCAGCATGATTGCATGCTGTTAGGAGAGGGACCAGTGTGATATTGTCTGGCTTCAAACCTGACTCTTTCATTTCTGACAGAATTTTAAGGGCTTCATTGCCATGACCATATTGGGCATGTGATGCAAGCATTGATGTCCACGAGATCACATCTCTTGGTTTTTCATCAAATATTCTGTGCGCATCTGTCAACCTTCCACATTTTCCATACATATTTATGAGAGCATTTCCTACCATGGAACCAAAATCAGCTCTGCTGCTGATTATACAAGCATGTACAAATTTACCTGCAAATAGGGCAGAAAAACCAGCACAAGAATGAAGCATTGAAACCACAGTAATCTCGTTTGGAATAACAGATTCAGACCACATATTCTGAAACAACTGCATTGCATTACTATTTTGCCCATGTTGGGCATAGGCAGCAATCATGGTATTCCAGACAACTATATTCTTCTCTTGCATTCTTTCCAAGACCTCATGAGCAGCCTCTAAATACCCACATTTGCTGTACATATTAATTAGAGCACCATTCACAGCCTTGTCTAGAGTATCACATCTACTAATAATTATATGAGAGTGAAACATTTTACCATCTGCAAGGGCCTCATTATTAGTGCATGCACTGATCAGAGTCAAGAAGGTGACTTCACTTGGTTTAATTCCCTCAGATAATATATTTTCAAATACTTGAATGGCATGCTTGTTGTGCCCATTTTGTATGTGTGAGGCAAGAATAGTGTTCCATGAGACCACATTTTGGTTTGCGCTTCCATATTGAACAATGTGAGTGCAGGCGTCCTAAGTTCCCACATTTAGCATACATGCCAATAAGTGCATTTCTTATTTCTACACGTAAATTGAAGACATCATTAGCAACATGAGCGTGAATGAGTTTCCCACTTGGACATGCCAACAGATTACCACATGTGGTAAAAATGCTGATATAAGAGACTTCATCTGGTAACATACCTTCTTGGCACATTTGATGGAACAACACAAGAACATTACTGTCATGTCCTTGTGACATGAATGCTGCCATTAGAGCATTCCATATAGTCACATTTCTCTCATGTATTCCAAAAACACCTTACAAGAATCTTGTAAACTACCGCATTTTGCCATATAGGTTAACTAATGATGTCCCAATGTCTAAATCGAAGATATTCATGTCTATGATGACAAAACTATGAATTATTTTTCCAACCACCAAATTAAATGAGCTAGCACAGGCGCACAGAATTGTAACAAGAGTGCTCTTATTTGGCTTCACAAGCAGTTGTTGCATATGATAGATAATCTTAAGTAGTTTGTTCCCTTCCTCATATTGTGAATGCAGTGCGATAATGCTATTCCATGACACAACGTCACGGTCATGCATTCTCTCAAAAACTGCATGCGCATATAAAGAATTCCAACATTTTGCATACATGTTAATAATGGCATTTCCTACGGATAAATCTGATTCAAGCCTAGAAGAAAAAGCATGTGCAAGCTTCCCCTCCCCAAATGCTTCATAACTAGAGAATGAATTGAGAATTGTTACAAAAGTCACTCTATTTGGCCTAACACCTTGGAATACCATCTGTTGCAAAAGCTGGAGAGCTTCCTTCCCAGTTCCAAGTTGTGAGTATGCTCCAATCAGAACTGTCCATGACACTGTGTCCCAACTACTTAACATATCAAACATGCTGCAAGCTGTCTCTAAGCTGCTACATTTTCCGTACATGCTCATCAGGGCTGTCATCAGCACATTATTTGTACCAAGATTATAAACAATCATGTAAGAATGGGCCAATACACCACGCGGTAAGTCAGATGCATCAACACATGTACTCAAAAGCTTAATGAAGGTTAGATCATTTGGCTCAATATTGTCTACATGCATCTCATAGAAAAAGATCAAAGGCTTTCTTACAGTTGCCATTGCGAGTGTAGAAACAAATCAGGGTATTCCACGAGATGAGATTTCGTTCAATGATCTTTGTAAACATTTTGTTTGCGTCGCCTAGACTCCCACAATTCCCATACATATTAAAAATTGCAACGCCTAAATGCTGTTCTATTTTATGACGGATGATATTGGCATGTACCATCTTACCATCTGCTAATGCCATTTCTTCTGAAAGTAGATTAAGAACAGTGCTAAACGTAGCTATGCTAGGTCTAATACCTTGTAATTGCACGGACCAGAAAAGTTGCATAGTTTTCTCACAATCCCCACCTTGGGAATATGCTGTTATCATTGTTGTCCACGAGATTGCATCTGGCTCAAGTATTTCATTGAAAATTTTAAGTGCGTGCTCTAAATATCCACACTTACCATACATTTTAACGAGAGCAGTTTTTAAAACATCTGAGGATGTTGCGAGACCAACCTCAATAATGCAAGCATGTATGAGTTTACCATTTGGTAGAGCTTCTGAGTTACAGCAGACATTTAAAATTGTAAGAAAGACTATTTTATCAGGCTTCGTTCTTCTTATTTGCCAAAACTTATCCAGGGCATCCTTAACATTTCCAGATCGAATGGCTTTGCTTATTGCCACCGTAGAACTGACTAGATCCTTATGAAACATGGGGCTTTCTGTCATGTGCTGGCAGCAAACAGTGGAGAACGGATGCTGATAATGCAAATAAAAGGAATGTTGGAGAAGTTTTGCATACCTTCTTCTGGCTAAATTTCGTGTTCGATTACAAATACGATACGACATAGAGTTGAAAAAACCTGCTACGATGTTTGGGCGCCAGGTGGGCAACTTTTTTTTTGTTAATGACAAGATTTTATAAGGCAGAAAAAAAGACTTTGGTTATAAAATCTTGTCATTAACAAAAAAAAGTTGTCCACCTGGCGCCAAACATCGTAGCAGAAGCCTCATACATGGTTTTTTCAACTCTATGTCATATCATATTTACAATCGAACACGAAATTTGGGAAACGCCGTATGATAGCAGTCGAACATGAACAGCCGACGCTATGAGGCAAGAGTTGAGGTGTTGACACATGAGAATGTCACCTAAAGTGACATTTTTGTTACGTGAAAACCACTTACATTATATTCTGTGGCAAAATGTCGAGTAATGTGTAGAATATTGGGTAAATGTCTAGAAAAATTGAATTGGCTTTTTCATCTACTAAATATGGTTGCTTTGGACTATCTGGAAAAAAGCCAAGATTGGTAATCTTCAAAGGTGCGGATGTGGCGGAATGTCGCTCAAAGCTCAAGGTTAATTGTAAAGTGGTAAATGTGCCTAAGAATTTGGATGTGCACTCTTATGCTTGGGGTTGCTTCATTTCGTCTACGCTTATCCAGAAAATTTCTGAATTGTATTTGACTCTTTGATTGAATAAAGTCGGCGTCCTTCAACAAAAAAAATTGAATGCAAAATCTACTAAATATTCCTTAAAAGAATCAACGCCCGCGTGTCCCACGATTGGACCCGGAAGGACCGAATATAATGTAAGTGGTTTCTACATACCAGAAGACCTCTCTCTGGTCCAGCTATCTAGACGATGCGAGAAAATATGTAAAGTCAGGGAAGCCTAGAATGCTTGGCTGGGCTACCTTTAATTATTTATGTGTATGTATGTATGTATAGGTAGTCTAGATATTGGATTATATCTATGTTTGGTCCTGTTTGATTTGGGCTTAATGTGTATTACTATCATAGAGGCGATTCACATTCACGGGCTTCTGAAGTTCAGGTCCACTCACCCCTTTGGTTATATGCCTTTGCCCTTGAATGGTCACATATTCTCTGGTTGGCTCACCCAACAGTAAAGGAGATGCCTTCCTTCCTACTTCCAGAACTGCAACATGGCATTGGTCAGTTTTTGCATGTGGTCCCATGGCTCATGTGTCACCTCCTCTCATTCAATTCCCCATACTGGACTTGCCTCCACCACCACCATCTGCTCATCCCCCTCTCCTTTACTTGCACCTTTGCCACCTCTGTCACCCCCACATGCCCTCATCTTGCACCTGCAGTGCAGTTTTTGGATACAATTTTGGACACAGGGTTTGGTATCCACATTCTTACTACTACAACTCTGCTCACAGAATCGTCTAAGGATGAAGATCCTGCTCAGGTTCTTGCTCAAGCACTGGGCAAGTCTGCTTCATACTTTTGGTAATTCTGCAATATATTGCTTCGTAGTTTTGATAATTGTGCAACGTAAAAAACACATCAGACACCTATGAAAATATAATTGAGAGAATGCAATCTCAAGATGGACAACGTGAAAGAGATTTAGAAGAAGTAAAATTTCATAATCACTAAACAATATAGAAGATTGAAGTAACAATTAAAGTGATTCTATTTTGTTCGATCCCTTCTTGAGACATCTGGAAGAACAAATCAAGAGCTCCATCAATAAATCCACAACAGACATTATGCCCAAGCAAAGCATTTCAAGAGACTAAAACATTTTTGCACCCTTGAAACTTCCACAGTTCTAAGAACCCGTCATTTCCTTCAAGGATATATGTTGTGTAATAAAGTTTAAAGTGTAATAACTATTGTTACGAGATCCCAATTAAATATCCACAATATAAAGACCAAGCAACAATAGGAGGATCTATAAGGGCATAAAGTGCAACATATGCAACCTGTCAGCATTGGATATACAACATTGTTCAAAATCAGTATGTTATAGGACTTCATTATATCTCATTTTGATTAAAAGGATTCCATTGCACAGAGGCAAATTTCTCACAATGGACAAAAATCTGCGATAAGTATACATCTCTACCTGTGCCCAAGTCAGGGAACATTTTTTTTGTTGGTGACTTGGGCATCCCAACTTGCCTGTTTTATTTGAGAATTTGATACATGAAATTTTACCAGGAATGGATGATTGTAAATCATCAGTTTGGGCATTACAACACAAGGTCTCATATTGGTAGATTGAGCGTGTCTCGACGATGCTTACAGCAACCAAATAAACTCCTTGGAATACAAACAAAATGCCATTTAGTGTTTTTCAATAGATTTGTTCACTTCCATGCCACTACATGATCATTCGCAATTTTAAATTCAAAATCTGAGATACAGGAATGTCCATATGCTTTATACATAGCTAAACGACCCAGAAAAATCCCCAGGTGTGAACGCAATTACCTCCAAAGAGCCAGGGAAAAATCACATGCCTCTGCCATTGCCCAAAAAAAAGCTATATGCGTAAAGCATAAACAAAGCTAATGTAGGTAATGCTCATACTTTGTGCTTGAGTTTCTTATATCTAGCAAATCTAATCCCAATATGCTTATGCTTATGCTTATGCTGAGCCTATGTTAGTCAATGGAGACGTCCCCTTTTTAATATAAAATGACATAGACTCATATAGGCATAAAATTGGAGCAAAAATCTGCTATCATGGTCTAATGTGACTCTTAAGAGGCTCTCACATATAAATTTTTTGGTATTCATGTAGTTCATCTCAGGCCGGCCCGGTTTGATCGTCCTCAGCCATTCGCCCCTCGAACTTCGGCGCTTTACACCGAAGGCCTCTCGAAGCGACGGACGTCCCAAAAAATCTTGCCTGAATATTCTTGTTTTCCATACCTCGAGCCTCGATCGTGAGGCTTACCGAGTAGTCGCCAAAGAAAAATAGGTAGTTCCCACTGGCCCGTGACATTCAAGGCATTCTCCCCATCCGGATAGCTGGCAAATCATTCAAGCATGCTAGCCATTTTAGTTTAAAACAAGGGTTGTATGCCTTAAACCTATATCGATTTCAACAACGCAAAATTTAAAAAAAAGAAAAACATCATCATCGAAGTCCGAAGTCCGCCAAAAGCCCGCAAAAAATCGGGCTTGGATTGGATGCCCAAGAGGTAATCACCGCCATGCCAGAATCTTTCCAAAAGATTAGCACCTTATGAGCCATACTGCCATACTGGTGGCGTAAATCGTAGCTCATAGCTCTATCGCGGAGAAAAGGGGAAAAATTTGCTCCCACTCTATATTAGGGGAACGCAAATTGGTCTCCTCCCCTCGTACGTAGGAAAGCGGCCTTACCTTAACCGACAACCCAACCCATTTGGAATTTCCTTAAATTTTGAATTTTCACAGCGGTAGATGATATTGAATGCTTGAACGCTTGTAGGTGATCCATGTGTACAAAAATTTTAGTTGGCAGCAACGTGAACACTCTAAAATAGCTTCAAAGTGTCAACTTATGTTTGTGCAAACGGGCGGAAATAAAAAAAAAAAAATTGAACTAATCTACACTAGCACAAACATCAACATTGGTCAATCCCTTTGTTGTCTTATCTGGCCATACAATTCCTGGTGTACAGCATCTATGTTATCATATAACCAACAAAACTAGAATCCTAATTCCATAGCCTTTCTACCCATTGGTCAATAATCCCTGATATCAATTTTTAAAGGGACAACTTGCCCCAAGGTAAATTCCGCCAATGCATGAACAGATCACCTTTTTTACTTCCAAATATTATATCACACGGATGATTATCTATCCATATAGTTCCATCAAGCCACACAACTTAAATCATACCACTGCCATGCCTTACTCATAGCTCATAATCTGCATGAGATAAGTCTAAGAATTTTTTAACACAGCTTAGACAAATGCCACGATGTTTTCTTAATGCAAAGCATAGCAAAAGTATCTAGATCCTAACATTCAAATTTCAGAGCCAACATAGCTATAATGTATTTCACAGCAAAATGTAAGAGCACAAGGCCAAAATGTGACAACTAAAGTGTTGTGCAACTTGTACACTCTAAACATAGGCTGCATAATCAGTTAAACTGTTCTTGAGTACAAACATATCAGAAACATGCTTATAAAATGGCCAGTGTTTGTTACTAGCATATTTCCAGTATGCAACTATCAAAAGCCTTTGTAACAGCAAAACAACAACATGTAGCTGATTACCTTGGCATCGTATTAAAGAGTGAAGTTACGGCATATAAACCTGCCTTAAATTCCAAAAGGAACTAGAAAGGCAGCCAACCAATACATCATTAGCCATAGTCTGGGTAAGAATGCAAGGGCCAAAAGGTATCTTAGGCTTCTCGGTTATCAATCATTTGCTAATGTAGACCTTTTGCCCATAGACTAAGTGAGTTACGTGAAAAAGGCTAACTATTCCAAACAAAATCATTCAAAATGCAAGTATCAATCATAACTGCACTTCAAAAATGAACCTTTTAAGAAAAGACCATTTTAAGATGGATTGTACTTAAGAAAAAAACTCGATTAGGTTCCTGTCCGGACCATATACCATATAACTGTCATATCTATACCAAACAAAATTAAATCACTTAATAGTATCGTTGTAAGAGGGCAACACTACATTATGCCTTTAAAAGGACCCGAATAATGTTCCATGATCAAACCCTTAGGTTCAAAACGAATTTAAGTCTGCAGACCTTAGCATTCATGTGCTATTAAGTTCGAGCAAATCCCTTGCTTTAGTAACAACTGTAAAATGTAACTGGCACATAAAATTAGATTATAATAAAAGAGAAGACATACTGTAATAAGAAGATAAGTCACGCAAAGACTACTAACTTGCTTCACACCTTAAAGATTAAAGAGTAGAACAAGTGTGCAAACACATAGCATATCTACGCTTTAATGGATTTTCAGCTATAATGCGCAGGAAAAAATCACTACAATATCTGGTTTTTCATTATTGGATCCAACCCATCCACGTTTTGGGTTTCAGAACAATCTCTTTGCTTCGGATGCCCTTGCCAATGAAAAATTTGATCCACGCTTTGGTTACCATTCTATCTATGATAGAAGCATCTGCTTATATCATAGCATGTTTTTCAAACTAAAACCAGAGCTAAGTCAGTGCTTCCTCAACATCCCCGCTTTAGCGGTATACCGAAAGGGAAATCCATCTTGCAAGCATCCTTTGCCATAGCCTTGCTTTGTATACTAGATGACATGCCCTTGCCTCCTTAAGAACATGTTATGCCATGCCTTTGCCACATCTAAGTTCGTGCACTAGAGATGCAAAAAATGTCAGTGGATTGGGATATAATACCAACAAACCATGCTCTATTTGCCCCAGAAAACTAGTCAAGGCAGCTAAGCTGATAACAACGGCCTCCATTCATAAAGATGAAGAGGAGAGCCAAATTTCGATTAAGGAGAAAAGGGGTTTTTCATAAACTACGAAAGTGTTTGTGCAATATTACCAGTAAATAAAGACCAATAAGTTACCATAGTAAATCACTGTAGCTATACAATCTACCCAAATTTAAATATCATGGCAGCACCCATAAAATCCCTGCCAAAGCATAACAACTAGCGTGCCTCCGTTCATAAAGACAAAGAGGAGCCATAGTTATAACTTGTAACCATGCAACTAAAAATGAGAATTTTAGGAAAACATTTGAATTAACAAGTCTCGCCCTTGTATGCACCATGGCTAGGAAAAGCTTCACACTTAGCTAACAAATACCATGCATACTAGGAACAATGCTAGTAAGATATGTAGCATGCAACATGCACGCACACACACACACAAAAAAAAGGGCTTAATGCCCTTACTGTACAGGGACATCGTCCCAAGTCTGATTTGGGCTTCGGCCATTTGCATGTATTTGTCCTAGTAAAAATCCATATCTATCCATCCATCCATCCATATCGATCCATCTATCTATCTATCTATCTATCTATCTATCTATCTATCTATCTATCTATCTATCTATCTATCTATCTATCTATCTATCTATCTATCTATCTATCTATCTATCTCAAGACAAATGTGACAATATAATGGTAATAAATGAAACTGTTAAATGAAGCTAAACATATTACAAAATGCAAAGAAGGGAAATCATAGTTGTTGCATTTCCCAAGTGTTAGTCCTGTGCCACCAGGCACTGGACTATTTCTGAGCACAACATAGGCCAAAGGCAAACGTCAAGGTCAAAATAGACCTATGCCCCCAAAGAAAGAATAGAATAGGAAGACAAGTGACCACCTCAAATGATTCCCTGCACTAATGGCCAGCATTGCAAAAGGTCCCTCAAATCAAGCATATGATCCAGAAGTTGGTAACCGAGAGGGAGGCGCCAGCTGACGAATGATATATGAAGCCAATATTAAAGAAGTTGGATTCTAAGAGAAGTGATTTTCGAAACCAATGATGCCAATTAAGGTTGAACTTGCCATCCAAATTATTCAAGTCTCTTCTTTAAATTGCCAAATCATGGTTTTGCGGTCGTATCATGCTTTCACTCTTAGAATAAACATCGTTAAATTATTTATATCCACTTGCCTGCGGCATGTTATTTTTGACACTCTAAAATGGCCAGAGTTTTGTATCATAGGCGACTTCAGTATTTTATTAATCCACCCACATGTTGATTTAAGAGAAAGGTATCGATTTAAGGCTTCAAACCAATGAAGCACAAACCAAAAATGGAGGTAGACCATGTGTCAACTAGAGAGCCTACTCAAACGAAATGCCTTTAAAAAAAAAAAAAAAAGCGTGTGAATAGAAATTCTATTTGCATTATATATGTAGTGATAAGGATGCCTTTTAATAAAAGGTAAAGATGCCCGATCTTTGTTTTATTAAAGGTCTTGCCATGCACAACAGTTGGTTTTCCATTATTGTAGTCATGAACCCATCAATATCTTTCCATATATTTGTC
>JAJEKV010001108.1:0-13738 GCA_021234155.1 Isoetes taiwanensis | reverse complement strand
AACGTGTCAGACTCTGTTGTATAATGCAAAAACTTCTACTAGCAACAATAATATTACGGATGCATTGTCAACATCCTCAATAACAGATATTGATAAAACATATTTGTATTTCTTGTTAGATAGGTTTGTAACCTCATGTACGGTAACATATACGGAGTAGAGAGTAATAACAGAAATGAAAGTAGTACTCCGGAGTACGGTAACAGACCTGATGATTGTTGTCAAACATGCCGATAAATTGCATGACTAAAAATTACTTAAGCCTACCTTAATTTGCCTTAAAATACCTTACTACACCTTACCTTACCTTAAAATACCTTAGGCCATCTCCACCCGAGAATTTCTAAAGGATAAAATCGAGCCATCTGATTGGCTGTTGTACGTCACTTGTTATTTTTATCAATTGATATATTTTTCAACCCCACCCGTTTCTTGGGTATTTTTAGAGATGATGACTAAGTACCGTACGGTATTTGAGTATTGGATGAATTGTAATTAAGTAGTTTCAATATGCTATTTATTTAATTAAGTGAATTATATAGGCGGTACTAGGATAAAGGATATACCGATTGATAAAGAGAGCCTCTTTATCCTATCCGTATATCCTTTAGAATGCCACGTCAGCTGCTATTTTTTTTAAAATGTCCCGGGTGGGGTTGATTTATCTGAAAGTGGGATAAACGAAATCGTATGGAGCCCGGGTGGAGATGGCCTTACCTTACCTTAAAATACCTTACCTTACCTTAAAATACCTTACTTTACCTTAATCGCAACATTTCCTCGTTTTAGAACACTAGGGTGTGAAAAACCTTGAGTAGCACGCACTCCGCAATTTTGTAACGCCTGCAGCACTTTGTGTCACGTCTATAAAATATGCTTTGCGACATATTCGCAATACCGGAAAATGTCGTATTTCTGCGAATTTCCGGATGTTCATGGCATGCAAGCTGCATACGGGCACCGGTATGTATCGGTAAAGATTTTGAGGACCGATATATATCTAATTTTTACGTAGGCGATTTTAATATCTATAGCCAATAGAAAACATTTATGAGTACCAGATCAAGTTCCAGTGCCGGTTGAAACTCCTTATTGCCTTCAAATTGTAACGAAACCCGGAGGCTTTTTATCAACAACAACCAATCATTACATCATTACACATGCACCATGGTATTACCATCCCATTAAACAAAAAAAACCGCATATATATGTTGGAAGTCCCGGTGAGACCAATGAGCTCGACTGATCGGTATTACGTAAGGAGTGGAAAGTCATTGAGAGTAAAAAGTGTTTTGTTGATTGAAATCGTTTCGTTGATAAGTTTGAGTTTATTATTAATTTAATTCGTTTGATAAGTATTGAAGTTTAAACAAACTTTGCTCTTTAGTGAGATAGGTATTGCTACTTCATAGCAATTTGGTTAGAGATCTTCTAACATACTTTAAAGTATTTAGAGGGAGACTCGTTTGGTATACATTTGATATAAGAGTAAAAACTCGTTTCGAAAAGTAAGAAAGGCTTTTTCCGTCTAACTCTATGATGACATCGGAAAGTACATCGTTAGGTGGTTTGACTGAAACAAGCATCAAGGTTATTGTCTTCTCTGGTAGTCCTAATGAGTGGGAAGATTGGGAATTCGCGTTCATGGCGCGTGCAGTATTGTATCGCTATGACGGAATTTTGTCGGGTACTGATACAGTGCCGAAGTATGATGTGGTGAAGGAGATAAAACTCACTGATGAAACAAAAGCGGAAGATAAAGAAAAGTTACAGTTGTACCGATTGAATGGATTAGCATTTAGTCATTTAGTAAGTAGTATAAATTTTCAGAAAGAAGGAGGTAAAATCGCAATGAGCATCTTGAAGAATTGTAAAACGAAAGATTATCCGAATGGTGATGCCCGAAAGGCGATTAAAGCGTTGAAAGAACATTACAACATTAAGTCGGTTGCAACTGTGCAACAGCTATTGAACAAGTATTATGAACGTCGATTGAAGAAGAACGAAAATCCAGCGACGTTTATTAGTGATCTTGAAAATATTAGAGTTAAAATTGCTGAAGTTGATAGTACTGAAGCAATTGCAGAGAAATCAATGATGCTTCGTGTGTTGAGTCGATTGACACCGGAGTATCAATCAACGGTGGAACAAATCGAGTTCCGTATGAACATGGATAAGTTCACCAAGGAGTCAACTCCATTGTCTCTTGGTGAATTTCGGAGTCTTTTGGTGTTACGTTGGCAACGATTAAATAAAGGTGATAGTAATAATACTATTGATGGTAATAGCAGTACAACAAATGATACTGTTTTGTATGCTGGAGGCTTTAAAGGAAAATGCAATGCCTGCGGCAAATTCGGACATAAATCTGCCAATTGTAATACAAAGAAAAATGGTAGTACGAATAGTACAAATCGATCTAGTAATAGTAATAATAGTAATACGAATACTAGTAATGGTAACAATAATTCTGGTAACAACAATTCAAGTAATAATAGTAACATCCAGTGTAATTATTGTAAACAAACAGGGCATACAAAATACGATTGTCCTAAATTAAAGAATAAGAACAACGGTAATGGTAATGGTAATTCGAATAACAATTCGAATCGAAATAGTAATCGTGGTAACGATAAAGGAGAAATTTCATTGACCGTTGTAGAACGTTACACAATGTTGAAAAATTGTGATCGTTGTGGTGAGTGTGGCTTTTATGGTAAAACATGTAATGTATGTTTAGTTGGCAAACATGTCAACGAATTAGAAGACGATCATCGTCATGGTCGTTGCAAGAAGTGTTATTCGATTGGTACCATCGGAGAAGATTGTGGTACATGTGAAGACGGATCGGATAATTTTGAAGATGAACAAGTTCACCATTTTGAAGCTTTTGATACTGATTCAGTACATTTAGATTTGATGGGTGAAATTCCAGTGTTTGACTTGATGAAAGATGGTCAAGTAACAGCAGAAGAAATTGCTTTGGGAGATAATCCGGTTCCATTTGATGCGAACTATCGTGAAGAAGAATTGATTGTTCTTTATGACGATCGATTCAAGAAGAAAACATTGTATGATAACATGTTGTTTATGCTTGCTACAACTCCAAAGCAGCGATACAAGATCAAGTTATTCTTGTATATGGTTGGTAAATGTATGTATTCGGACATTGAAGATAGTGACGAACGTTGGTCCGAAATACGTCGATTCGTTATGACATATGTTCATAACTTGATT
Source organism: Isoetes taiwanensis (assembly GCA_021234155.1). Classification (NCBI taxonomy): domain Eukaryota; kingdom Viridiplantae; phylum Streptophyta; class Lycopodiopsida; order Isoetales; family Isoetaceae; genus Isoetes; species Isoetes taiwanensis. Next base: position 10,501 of record JAJEKV010001108.1, on the reverse strand, counting down.
AACAGTAATATTGAAACTGTTGATCATTTGATATTCCAGTTACGATTTATAAACGATCGTTTGTTAGAAGGTAATTTTCCAACATTTGAAGAAGGTGCATTAGTTTGGATTGCGCGATTAGCACCAGTTTGGATTCGTGCGGAATTTCGATACAGTCTTCGTCATCGTTTCCGTTTTGATAATGAATTCTTAAGTCAATTGCCTGGAGGTATTAAAGAAGATTTAATTAATGAGATGGAAATTGTTGAGGCTATTGGAGAATTTGGTCTTGCAGAATTGTCTTTCTTTGCGAAAGCTAAAACAGTGAATCACAATTTATGGGTCGGTGATTCTGGTGCGTCATGTCATATGACATGCTCCATGGATGGTATGATTAACGTCCGTGATATTGCCTCTCCAATTCAATTCGGAATGGGTGATCCTATTCGTAGTAATAAAATCGGTGATAAGAAATTAAAAATTATGCAGACCGATGGTAGTATTAAAGATATTACATTAGCGAATTGTAAATACATCCCAGGATTAGTAACAAATTTGTTTAGTATTACAAAAGCATTAGCAAGTGATTGTAAGCTTTCTAATGATGGTATGAAAATTCAAGTTAGTAAAGATGATTTTAATGTTACGTTCGATCAGTTATTAACAACTGAATCCGGATCGATTACAGCAGTGGAAATGGTACCAAGGATGGATACCATGCATATCACTATTTCAGATGGTATGGTTATGAATATTAATAAATTACATTTATTATTAGGGCATGCTTGTGAAGATACATTACGTAAGACGGCGAAAGAATATGGTATCAAGTTAAGCGGTCAGTATATGGTATGTGCTGATTGTGCAAAAGCAAAAGCGCGTCAACGTAATGTGGATAAGGTAACCGATGTAAAGGCTACAAAACCAGGAGAACGTTTGTATTTGGATATCAGCAGTACGAAAGCTGTCAGTTTTGGTGGAGCTAAATTTTGGTTGTTGATTGTTGATCAATATACAGACATCTGTTGGTCAGCATTTCTGAAAACAAAGAATGAATTGGCAAATCGTGTTAAGAATTTTCTTGTTGATTTAAAGTCCGTATCTGATATTGATGTTAATACGGTGATACGTTGTGATAATGCTGGTGAGAATAACAAACTCCAAGAATTATTACAAGGTAGTGGTATCAAAGTCAAGTTTGAATATACTCCACCTGGATCTCCTCAATTTAATGGAGTGGTTGAACGGAAGTTTCAAACGTTATATGAACGAGTCCGTTCTTTGTTGAACAGTGCAAAATTAAATAAAGAGTTGCGTGATGGTTTGTGGGCAGAAGCGGCGAAATACGCGACTGACATTGAAAATTTATTGGTGACAAGAAACAAAGAAACTTCAAGTTGGAAGAAATTCTATAATGAGAACCATCCTATTTTGCGCAACATTCGTCAGTTTGGTGAAATCGCTATTGTTGAAGAATGGCGTACACGTGGAATGCGATCGAAGTTGGATGATCGTGGTAAGGCGTGTTTGTATTTGGGACGAGCAAAGGATCATTCAGCTGAAGTGTATCGATTTTTAACATTGGATACTAAACGAATGATTTATAGTCGCGATGTTACTTGGTTAAACAAAACGTACGCTTCGTATATGGATATCGAAGGCGTCAAAGTTATTGATGAGGATTCTATGGAACCTATTGATATTGTAACAACGACTAATACAGTTGAGAATGTTGTGGCTCCTCCTGTAACTGTTCAAGTTAATGCTGAGACATTGGAACAACCACCGATTGATCAGTCTGTAGTTCCCGAAGTTCAAGCTGAAACTCAAGTTGTGAATGATCGGCTTACTCGAGAATTGAATCGTTTAGGTGCGGATGTAACAGATGTTGATATGTCCGAGCATCGATCTTTGCGATCTGGGAGGGTTCCAGATGTTGCAGATATTAGTTTTTGTGTCATGGATATTTCTGATTTTTGTTTGTTGACGATTGCAACCAATATTAATAAAATGGTTGATTCGGGTATTGATCCTTCGACCTTAAATCCAACGCAATATAAGGATCATTTTTTAGTCCCGGTTAAGTTTGATGAAGCTTGGAATCATGAGTGTCCTTTTCAACGTGAATTGTGGCGTCAAGCGATTATGAAGGAATTTGACAAGATGAATTCCTATGGTGTTTATAAAGTTGTCAAGAAATCGTCGATTCCAAAAGGACGACGATGTGTCAAACATAAATGGGTGTTTGATATTAAACGCAATGGTGTGTTTCGTGCTCGATTGGTAGCTTGCGGGTATAGTCAACAACCCGGTGTGGATTTTACTGAGTCTTACAGTCCAGTAATTAATGATGTGACATTTCGTTTGATGTTAATCATTGAATTAATTTTTCGATTGAATGGTAAAATCATCGATGTTGAAACAGCGTTTCTCAATGGTGATTTAGAAGAAGAGATTTATATGGAAGCACCTGCTGGTTTAGAAGTATTGGATGATGAGTGTGTATTATTACTCAAATCATTATATGGATTAGTTCAAAGCGCACGTCAATTCTTTCTAAAGTTTCGTGCAATTATGTTAAAGATCGGATTTACACAAAGTAATGTTGAACCATGTTTATTTGTTAAACACATTAAAGGTCGTATTTTATTAGTAGCAATCTATGTGGATGATTGTTATGTTATTGGTGATGATCATGACATTGATCAATTCATTAAAGATTTGAAATCGAATGGATTCAAATTGAAAATTGAGGATAAACCGAAGGATTATTTATCTTGTGAAATCGTATTTAATAATGATAAGAATAAAGCGTGGTTAGGTCAACCTCATTTGATTAAAAGATTAGAGAAATCATTTGGTAATTTAATTACAAAGAATGGTAAATATTTGACACCTGGTACACCAAATTATAAGATCATTCGTCCGTCGAACGAAGCTGAACGATTAGATCCGGAACGTCAGAAAATTTATCGTTCTGGTGTTGGTACATTATTGCAATTTGTTAAACATAGTCGACCAGATATTAGTAATCCTGTTAGAGAATTAAGCAAGTGCATGGATCATGCGACTGAAGCGGCTTATAAGGAAATGTGTCGAGTGATCAGTTTTGTTTTGTCGACACGAAATTTTGGTTTGTTTCTTAATCCGACAATGTTGAATGTTACTCAGTGGAACTTAACATTGTATTCTGATTCTGATTGGGCTGGTGATGTTGAGAATAGACGCAGCATATCAGGTTTTATTTTATTCTGTATGGGTTGTCCCATTATGTGGCGTAGTAAGCAACAAGCAAATGTTACGTTGTCAAGTACAGAGGCTGAATACGTTGCTATTTCGGAAGCTACGAAAGAAATCAAGTTTGTGACACAATTGATGGAATCAATTGGTTTGAAAGTTAATTATCCAGTTCGTGTATTTGTGGATAATGTTGGAGCGATCTTTATGTCAGAAAATATCACAGCAACAAGTCGATCGCGTCATATCGATACTCGTTATCATTTTATTCGTGAAGTCATTGAAGATGGACTTATTAAAATTGTATTTGTTGGAACAAATGAAAATAAATCGGATCCGTTTACTAAGAATGTTCCAAGTGAAATCTATTCTAAAGCAGAGAATGATTATATTATTGACCGTAATCAGTTCGACCTCAGGGAGGGTGTTGGAAGTCCCGGTGAGACCAGTGAGCTCGACTGATCGGTATTACGTAAGGAGTGGAAAGTCATTGAGAGTAAAAAGTGTTTTGTTGATTGAAATCGTTTCGTTGATAAGTTTGAGTTTATTATTAATTTAATTCGTTTGATAAGTATTGAAGTTTAAACAAACTTTGCTCTTTAGTGAGATAGGTATTGCTACTTCATAGCAATTTGGTTAGAGATCTTCTAACATATATATAAGTAAGTCAATATTTTAACATCATCAACATCAACATCATCATTGTTCGAAGTCAAATCTTTACAAGAAATAACAACAGCATCTGCATCCGCAATAGCGGGAGTAAAAAGAACGTCTACATCAATGATAATAATGATGAGATCTTCACACATCGTCGATGTACATGAACAACAACAACAACAACAAAAGCAGCATCAGGAAAAGTACAAGCAGCAATATGTAATCCGATTTCATGATCTACAACGTACCTTTGTTATACCATCTTATAATACTAGTAGTATTAGTAATGATCCGAGACCGGTTCTACAACAAGTATCAGTAGTAGCACATGTTATCAATTATATCAAAGAACAAATTCTACATCAATTTCGACATCATCATCAACAACAAAATAAAGTACATTGTACGGCGGATGATGTATTTTTCAAAACATTACAAAAACATTTATCAATCAATGATATTATAATAAAACTTCAACCATATGATACTAGTCATCATATTATATATGGTAATTGTAATTTACGATCAAATCGAACAAATATATATGGTGGTAAAGGTGGATTTGGTACATTATTAAAAGGTCAATCCCGACAATCATCGATGCATACAACGAAAAATTTTACATCATGTCGTAATTTGAATGGACAACGATTACAACATGTGAATGATACATTACATTTACAATTAATACATGATTATAAAGAAAAGATACAATTAGGATTAGCAACTGAAGATGATATGATAAAAGCTATAATGAATACAAAGAGTGGTATACCTGGTTGGTATTTAACATTACCAAAATGGTCTGAAGTATCAATCAAAAAAGAATATAAACAAAATACAAAATTATATAAACAATATCAAAAACAACAACAATCTATACAACAACAAAAATTAATACAAAAAGAACAAATACAACAACAAATACAAATATATATTGATACAACAAATCAAATTACGAATCATGTTGAACAAAATATTCATAATATATTAAAACAAAATATGATACAACAACAAATGAATATCAAGAAAAGACAACAACAACAATTAGAGAAGCAAAAATCCTTTACGAAGTCTACTTCTACTAGTAATATTGACAAGAATGATACACCCATTGAAAACAATAGTTATGATGATAATAACAATCATAATAATAAACGACAGAAATTATTACAGAAAACAAATTATGCCGAAACGAAGACTGATAGTAGTACTAGTAGTATACTACCACCATCACCACCGTTTGTTACGATATCAGGTGATGCAATTGTTTCATTATCATCATCAACAACACCAATAACAAAAGCTGAAAATAATGATGATGATACGAATGATACAGGGGTATGGTCTATACAAAGTACTTCCAATTTTTGTACGATTGGTATAGTCATTGATTTACAAACATACCTATCAACTTATAATAATAATACTATTATTGATAGTAATACTACTACCGGTACTACAAATAGTAATATTTGTTTATATTATGAAGTTGTACTAGTAACCGGTACTAGTATTGTACAAATCGGATGGGCGATTCAAAATGATAACAAGAACAATAATCCGAATGATACCAATGATAAAGAAACGAATACCAATGATGACAACAATAACAATAATAACGATACAAATACGAATAATGATACAACAACAACAACAGCATCAATGATGCCATTCTTTCATCCGAATTCAGAAACTGGTGATGGTGTTGGTGATTGTTCGACTAGTTATGCATATGATCCATATCGGAATATTAAATTACATAATAGTATGTCGGAATTGTATGGTAATATAAGTGAAGATAATGATACGTCCAACATAGCGACTAATGCTGGAAACGAAATGGTAGAGCATCAGTCGCCTAATGTACCAGAAGGAACGACAAACGCTGAGAATAATACTAATATCAACAATAATCATGTTAAACCAGGTGATGTGATTGGTTGTACGTTTAATATAAGGACCGGAGAATTATGGTATACCAAAAATGGACAATATTTAGGAATCGCATATACGATTAATCAAACTGTCAACAATAACAAGAATAATTTCAATCCATCATCATTGTCGTCGTTGACAATTATTCCAGCAATTAGTTGTAATGAGAATGAAATTATTGAAATACGATTACATACGAATGAAATGAAATATTTATCAATGATGAAAGAAAATTTATGTAATTCCAATAGTGATAATACTACAACTATGAACAATACTACTATTGTTGTTTTAGGTGATATATTACAAAAACAAGCACCAACACATACGTTTGAAACGTCCACAAAAGAAATTATTCACCAAAGTGACAACGCTTATGACGACGACGATGATAGGAAACCTGCAGCGATAGTAACGACAAAGTCGGAATCGACCAATTTATCTAATAATACACAGCAAGAAGTTATTGTACAGCAACAAAAACCTGATGTCACAGATCAAACACGGTCAACAACTTTTGATGAGAAAGAGGATAATAAGGATACAATAATAAATGAACCAATTGATTTAAAGCAATATAATTCTGCATCTGAATTAGAAAGTTTTGGTTTACAACGATTGAAAGATGAATTAATACGATATGGATTAAAATGTGGTGGTACAATATCCGAACGGGCACAACGTTTGTTTAGTATACGTGATATTGATGATCCAAAAGATTATCCAATCAAAATTATTAACAAAAAACTCAAATAATATATAAACTTAGTAGTAGTAGTGTTGATTATAGTGATAAAGTGAAAAGTAATGTGTTGTGAAAAATATGCATACATTGCAATATATAGAATGTTGCTTTTCGGTCTCGACTCTAGCTCTCTCTAGTTACTGGTAAGCAAGACTCAATGACGTCATCACACGTCTGCTTCCGCGACGTTGGAACAGGATCTTTTCTTTCTCAACTCACTGTCACGTCAATCTATCAACGGCAAGAACTATAAGTATCTACAATAGTAAGGTTGTTCTTACACAACCATCATCTTTCCTTGGATCCAACTTACTCCTTATGACGTTATATATATAACTGCAACAAAGTTGTTGTAGACTTTCTTTTAAATAGCAAATATATTCAATAATGGATAAACAATTACAAACATATACGGCTTTTAATTTTGGTCCAGTATCATCCCGTGATGATGTATTGTATACATGTTTACGTCCTGGATATAATAAACAAAGTAATGTTACATATCAAGAACAATTAAATTCAATGGAAGATTGGATCTATTTTATGAAAGATACACAACGTATTACCAATATTATTGGCTTGTTAGATGATAATGAATTATTATTACGACAAGATGCACCACAAATTTATTTACGTGATTTATATACCAATTGGGATATACCCTTTATTATACAACCAATGTATGTTACGAATGCATATAAAATAATTATGGAATATATTGATACAGTCATGGAACAGAATGGACGGGTAATTGTACATTGTGCTAGTGGTGCTGGACGGGCTGGACTTGTTGCAGCTGGTTGGTTGGTATACAAATAGTAAGTAGAATCAACAATACAGAGGACTGAAAAACAAAAAGTACAAAACGCAATCTAACTCCGTTACCATCTTGATTCTTCTTTCGTAAATAGTGGTTGTACACCTGCAGAAGCAACAAATGAAGTATTGGAACATGCGTCAAAGTTTAATGTAAATCGAAAAGGAAATATTGAAAAATTAGAAGCATGGATTAGTGGTCAATTATGTACAACAATAACCAACTAAAAGAAGGGAGAGAGATTTTTTTGAATTCTCAAACATGTAATAAAAGTGACGATTGCATCCACTTAATAATCTATTTTATTTAACTACATTAGCCTATTTTGTTTTCAATAATTTTACTGCATATTTCCTGTTAGTTTGTAGGTAATTCAAAGGATAGGTATCCTTTTGCTTGACAATCATGTAGTAATTGATTATGAATCGGACAAATATCATTCCCTAAATTATAAAAAAATTGATTCCTCCATGTAAATTCTTTAACACCACATGGGAAATCAGCAACGACATCTGTATATGCTGCCAATCGTTCTTTCGTTCCCGCAACAAATTGTAAATTGGATTCAGTTTGTACAATTGCATTCATTAATTCATCAATTACATCATTGACTAAATCTTTATAATCATTACCAGCTTGTCCAACAGTTTTACATTCTTTCGCTGTACCAACTAACATGTATGTACAAATCCAACTAGAGAGAAAATAATATGGAAGTTGACAGAAAAATCAATAAGCAATCATCCATTGACCAAAACAATATAGTAAAATAAAGCGAAAAATACGAATCAACAAAATACATTAAAATGAAAAATAATCAATGAAACGTACATGAGTTTTTCAAACATTGCTGGTCGATAATGGTTTGGTTCCACAATATTACATTTCATATTTAATAATTTTAATCGTTCCGCGAATGCATTCGCATGTATACCAGTTGCTGTTGTTAACCCTTCTGGATTGTATGATGTTATACCGTCAACGGGTGTTGCATCTTTAGTAGGTACGGATAGGTATAATAATACTTGTGTATTACTTAATAAATTTTTCGATGCTAATAAGTTATCTAAATATCCATTTTGTAAAAATACTAAATCCTCCTTCCGTGATGTAGGACAATTATCAATAATAGATTCCAATGCATCATTTCGTGTTGCGATATAGATTGGTGCACCAACATTATTTGGATCAATTGGATCATTGCGACCTAATACTTTACAATTCCCCGCTTGTGCTAATAAGGAACCAATACGACCATTACCAATAATTTCAGTGATACCAGTTGTTGTCGTTGACGCTGGTGGTGTAGCATCCGATGTCGATGTAGAATGTAGCAATAATTGTTGTTGTTGACGATATCGCGACATTTTCGATTGACGTACCGAGTTGATCCATGCGTCGGTATGTGAGATAATGATTCCTACCACAGAAACAAAAAGAGTGATTGTTGATATGCTATTATATCCTCTCATACTTTATAGCTTAGCCTTAAAGATGTTGTGCTTTATGTATAACTTTGACTCTATATCATCGAGGAAAAGTATCCAAATTAATGTGAAGGATACCCCGGATTTGTACGAGTGGTGTCACGAATAGAACGTATCTGTGACGTCACATCCATTTATTGGCTTTACAGTTTACCTCGTTACTTGAAAGTGTGCATAACACCAACAACAACAATAACAACAAAGTATTTTCGTTGTTGTAATAAACAACCTAATAGTATCAATAGATATTTGATTCGTTTCTCAAGGTGCGTTATTGATAATACATATGAATATATGTAATGAATCTTTAAAATAGATACAATACTGGCCTTGACGTTGCTAAATGATTTTCGGAACAACATCTGTGCACGCTACATCATCGATCAACATCCGTCCTCTATTACTTTACTCATCGAAACGTTAACTAACTCACTGTATTTTTAAAAAAATTATCTATTCATACAGGATCGAATAGTATTAACAATTAATCAAATTACTTACATACATAAAACAAAAATACTAATTTAATAATGCCAAAACAAATTACTGATATACGTGATTTTTTACAAAAGGCACGTCGTAGTGATGCTAAGTTAGTAAAGATACGTAAACGTGATGAACAAACAAAATTTAAAATCCGTTGTTCAAGACATTTATATACATTAGTTGTAACAGATGCTAAGAAGGCACAAAAATTAACACAATCATTACCACCAGGTTTAGAACGTAAAACAATTTAAAATCGCATTATAATCTAAAATAATATTTACAACAAGCATATATAAAGAACTGAAATTTAAAATTGCTGGGAAATTATAAAAAAAATACATCGTGGGGCGTCGTTGTATTGAGAGTGAACCGATCCAAAATTTGGTTGTCACTGTGTTAGAGAAAAAAATGAAACAATGTTGCATGCTTTATATTACCGAATTTGATCTTCTGCTCCTATGCAATGAATCTTCCTTTTACCTGCCATAATTTGTTTAATGTTATTCCGTTCATTTTGCACGCTAGCTAGTAGAGTACTTGGTAGCTACCTGTACCGGTAATCGAATTAACTGTCAAGCACAACGTTGTCGAACTGTTTGTCTGTCGATCTGTCCTGCACATTATGCAGCCGGGATCTCATTTTATTCGTGTATCAGAAAAACCTTCCATCCACTCGACACTCTTCTTCTTGTTGATTCACAGTTGTTCCGAAGATATATATACCGTATGAGTGCATGCAACTTTTTTTTTCATACATGTTGAACTCACTTTCCGTGTATGCGTTAAATGATTGTGTACGACTCCAATTAACTTACAGTTAAAAACAAGATGAGAACCGATTGTTGTATCAAGTCAAGATATATATTACAAGGATAATCCATCCAAAATAAAGATAAGGCAATGCTTTGGTATAGAGAGGGAATCATACTATAAGTGATTCTAATCTACTCTAGAGCTACCGTATCTTCATCTACCTCGAGTAAAGCGAATACACCAAAATATGCAATGGTTGGTGTCTATCCAAGAAATGATATGCAACTTGTTTGATTTAGATTTTCTATTCTGTCTCTTCTTGTTGCCAGAGGAGGATAATGATTATTATCACCATTTAAATACTCCCAAGAATGATATACTAACCTCACAACAAGA
>JAJEKV010001107.1:0-14989 GCA_021234155.1 Isoetes taiwanensis | reverse complement strand
ATGGCAGTAAGAAATTCAAAGCAAGATTAGTTGCTTAAGGTTATACTCAGAAAAAAGGCAGAGATTATGATGAAACCTACTCACCTATAGTAAAACTCACAAGCATCAGAATTTTATTAGCCATGGCCAATGCTCTGAATTTAGAATTGCATCATATGGATGTCAAAACAGCTTTTTTAAATGCAACACTTGAGGAGGAGGCATTTATGAGGCAAGCTCCAGGCTATGAGCAAGGGAAAAACATGATATGGAAACTAAATAGGGTTGTATATGGGTTAAAGCAATCACTAAGGGAATGGTACTTATGTATGAATCAATTCTTGCAAGAACAGGGATTTGAGAAGTTGCAAAATGATGGCAATTTGTATAGATTCAAGCAAGGTGAAGAATATTGCATAATTGCATTGTATGTGGACGATTGCATCATGGTAGCTAGCTCAATCAAAATTCTAAATTTATGTAAGAGTATTCTGAAGTGGCAGACCTAGGTGAACTAAAAAAATTCTTAGGTATAGAGGTAGTCAGAAATAGAGAGCAAAAATGGCTGAGGTTAAATCAAGAAAAGCATGTAGAAAATATGCTCAAAAGATTCAACCCCGACAGTAAGCAAAGCCAAAAAAAATTCCAATGACTCCGTGACACGATTAACCTATGTACAAGATTTAATCGAAGAAGATAACGCCTAAATGGAAAACATTCCTTACAGGCATTAATTGATGCTTGCTATACTTGGCTAATAGTAATTTGACCTAACATAGCTTATGCAAATAACATCCTCCCTCGCCAGAGAAATCATAATGCAACCAGAGAGCATTGGGAGGCCAAACGAAGTCTTGAAATATCTCAAAGGAACTCAAGGACATGGTATTTGTTTCAATTCGTAAAAATCTAATCATGAAATGTTATAGTGATACGATTGGGAGGAGATCTCGCATACAAGAAGATCCACTTCGTGGTATGCTATATTTCTAGGTGGAGGGGTTATTTCCTGAGATGCAAAAACAAGCCGCAGCGGGCCATGAGTTCAGCAGGCCGGGAGTGAAATCCACGGTCCCATATCGATCTTGCTCCGTGAGACAAAGCTTCCTTCCATTACGAGGGTTGCTACCGAACGCCACATTATTTACTTCCAAAAGGTGGTGGCTATGGATGAAGCCCTATTGCCCAACCTTGCTTTTGGCAAAGTTGGCGATGGGGCCCGCAGCCGACTCAAAGCCTCATTGAAAGACAAGCAAGCCCAAAGGTTCTCGCTATGGAATGTGCGTGCACATAGATGTGGGACCAAAGCATACACCGAAGGAACGCTACCGCCTTTGAAGCATTACTTGATGCTTGCTTCATGGCCAAGCTTTGGGATGCAGGGCCCCGGCTACATGTCAAGGTGGCAAATTATCGACAAAGGTTAATCCCATGCTCACGAGGGGCCCACACCACTACCGCGCACCCATCTACCCATGAAAAAGCCGCCAGGTGATTGCTTTCCATTCGCACAGTGCACACCACCTCCGCATTGAGACAGGGAGATGGATTCGAGCCGCGGAGGACAGAGTCCGCCGCTGTCACCGGGGCCAACATTGAGGATGAAAGTCACGCCTCCAGGCCTCGTCCCGCGCATCAAAGATATCCGGGCCCGTGATGCTCTGGTAGTTGTGCCCTATCGCCTTGCATGAGCTAATCGAGCACGGCCTCCGAGGGTTTGTTGGGATCAGACTCGGAGGTAATGGATACGCTGACCGAAAGTTATGCCCCCGTCCGACATTAACCCTCACCAATTGCATTTGTGATTATGTATATAATCAGGCAAAGATGTCAAAGATCCTTATTGCTACTAAGGTTTTTCCTCCAAACCCTTCTTCGGGCGGGGGTTTTAATCCCGTAGTAATACCACCGCTTTTGTACTTGGGTCCCATAGGCCGCTTGGTCTCCTCGTGGACGACATAAAATCATATTCTATTCTATTCTACTCTATTCTATTCTATCAACATTCTTAATGCATGTTCCCAAAAAGCAGCCTTAATTGAAGATAAGAAAATTCATGCTTGCATTAATGATCTTGGGTTTCAATCAGAGGTTACTGTACAAGTGCCCTGGTAGTGTTCTATGCAAGTTGTGGGGTTTTAGATGAAGCATTAACAATATTTGAGAAAATGACAGGTCATGATGAGATATCGTGGACTGCTCTAATTATGGCTTATGCCCGTCATGGACATGGAAAACAAGCACTGCAGAGATTTCAGCACATGAAACTGGAGGGCATTAATCCAGATTGTGTTACTTTGAGTAGCATTTTTCTAGCATGTTGTTGTAGTGGTCTTGTAGATGAGGCCTTCCATTATTTCGTCACTATGAGTAAAGACTACGCGAATCAGCCCAACAGCTTGAGCAAAGATGGGTGTCTAGTTGATGTTCTTGCATGAGCAGTGGTTGTTAGATGATGCAGAATGCTTGCTGAAAGGTTTTCCTTTCCGTGAGATGTCTCTCGATGGACAACTTCGCTTATGCTCTCAAGAACTTATGCCGATTCTAAACGAAAAATTAGCTACAAAGTTTGCATCTCTTTTGATCCAGATGGTTCTCCATATATTTATTGTCAAATATATATGTCAAGGTTCATGATACAAGCAAAGTTTATTTTCCTCGATGTTAATCGTCACCGCTAATTCGGCCTCCTCGCATAATTTCTTTTCTCATAGGTAGTTTTAACGATTCTCAGAAAAGTCCACATGAGTTATTGTTTGTAATGGGATATATTTGGATGTTGTAGGGGGGCTTCGTTCTGATGGGGATTCTCTGCTTCTAGAAGCTTCCCATTTCCCTCGACTACCACGCCGCCGGATCTGGCCAATCCTACTCTACAAGCAGACCGTATGTTGGAGCCTCCGACACCTCTCGCTTCGATTATGCTCAATTATGATTGGGGACGCTTATGATTTTAAGATGTCGAATAATGAAGTTTGCCTTTTTTTAAGGTTTTGATGGTATATCGAGCCTCTATAATGCTGCTTAAGCTTTTAGAATATGAAATACGAGGGATTCAACCTTTACCAAAATAACTCAATATCCTAATAAGACTACTTTAACCAATCTAACCAAATGCCTAATGTGATTATTTTTATCTTAAATCTCTTTTTTTTTTATGATAACCCATTGAATTGTTTTAAGGATATGGTCTATGGTTTCAAGAATTATATCTATATCAAATCCCCCTGAAGCCCCTCGTTATTTTGCTACATATTCTAAACGAGGTGCACCCCCGACTACCACAGCCGCCGGATTCTGCCAATCCTACGCCCGCATCAGTATGTTGGAGCCTCCGACACCTCTCGCTTCGATTATGCTCAATTATGATTGGGGACTTATATGATTTTAAGATGTCGAATACGAAGTTTGCCTAAGGTTTTGATGGTATATCGAGCCTCTATACGCTGCTTTTAAGCTTTTAGAATATGAAATACGAGGATTCAACCTTTACCAAAATAACTCAATATCCTAATAAGACTACTTTTAACCAATCTAACCAAATACCTAATGTGATTATTTTTTATCTTAAATCTCTGCTTTTTTTATGATAACCCATTGAATTGTTTTAAGGATATGGTCTATGGTTTCAAGAATTATATCTATATCAATCCCTTTCTAAACGTTAGTTTAAAACGATAGAGCCTCTATACCTCGCTTCTATGGATTATGCTTAAGCTTTTTTTAGAATATGAAATACGAGGATTCAACCTTTACCAAAATAACTCAATATCCTAATAAGACTACTTTAACCAATCTAACCAAATAAATAATGTGATTATTTTTATCTTAAATCTCTTTTTTTTTATGATAACCCATTGAATTGTTTTTAAGGATATGGTCTATGGTTTCAAGAATTATATCTATATCAAATCCCCCGAACCCCTCAAGTTTTGCTACATATTCTAAACGAGGTGCACCCCTCGACTACCACAAAATGTTTGATCTCGGCCAATCCTACGGCCCGCATCAGATGTTGGAGCCTCCGACACCTCTCTCGCTTCGATTATGCTCAATTATGATTGGGGACGCTTATGATTTTAAGATGTCAATACGAAGTTTGCCTAAGGTTTTGATGGTATATCGAGCCTCTATAATGCTGCTTAAGCTTTTAGAATATGAAATACGAGGATTCAACCTTTACCAAAATAACTCAATATCCTAATAAGACTACTTTAACCAATCTAACCAAATAAATAATGTGATTATTTTTTTATCTTAAATCTCTGCTTTTTTTATGATAACCCATTGAATTGTTTTAAGGATATGGTCTATGGTTTCAAGAATTATATCTATATCAAATCCCCCGAACCCCTGCCTAAAACCCACCCCGACTACCACAAATTGCCGGATCTAATCCTACGGCCCAGATCAGATGTTGGAGCCTCGACACCTCTCGCTTCGATTATGCTCAATTATGATTGGGGACGACTATGATTTTAAGATGTCGAATAATGAAGTTTGCCTAAGGTTTTGATGGTATATCGAGCCTCTATAATGCTGCTTAAGCTTTTAGAATATGAAATACGAGGATTCAACCTTTACCAAAATAACTCAATATCCTAATAAGACTACTTTAACCAATCTAACCAAATACTAATGTGATTATTTTTTTATCTTAAATCTCGCTTTTTTTTATGATAACCCATTGAATTGTTTTAAGGATATGGTCTATGGTTTCAAGAATTATATCTATATCAAATCCCCCGAACCCCCCCTGCCTAAACGAGGTGCACCCCTACCACTACCACCGCTTGGATCTTCCTACGCCCGCATCAGATGTTGGAGCCTCCGACACCTCTCGCTTCGATTATGCTCAATTATGATTGGGGACGCCTATGATTTTAAGATGTCGAATAATGAAGCTTGCCTAAGGTTTTGATGGTATATCGAGCCTCTATAATGCTGCTTAAGCTTTTAGAATATGAAATACGAGGATTCAACCTTTACCAAAATAACTCAATATCCTAATAAGACTACTTTAACCAATCTAACCAAATACCTAATGTGATTATTTTTTATCTTAAATCTCTTTTTTTATGATAACCCATTGAATTGTTTTAAGGATATGGTCTATGGTTTCAAGAATTATATCTATATCAAATCCCCCTCGAACCCCCTTTTGCCTAAACGAGGTGCACCCCCGACTACCACAAATGTTTGATTCTGCCAATCCTACGCCCGCATCAGATATGTTGGAGCCTCTCGACACCTCTCGCTTCGATTATGCTCAATTATGATTGGGGACGCTATGATTTTAAGATGTCGAATAATGAAGCTTGCCTAAGGTTTTGATGGTATATCGAGCCTCTATAATGCTTTCGCTTAAGCTTTTAGAATATGAAATAATGAGGATTCAACCTTTACCAAAATAACTCAATATCCTAATAAGACTACTTTAACCAATCTAACCAAAACCTAATGTGATTATTTTTTATCTTAAATCTCTTTTTTTTTATGATAACCCATTGAATTGTTTTAAGGATATGGTCTATGGTTTCAAGAATTATATCTATATCAAATCCCCCTAACCCCCGGTTTCTAAACGAGGTGCACCCCCGACTACCACACGCCGCCGGATTCCAATCCCACGCCCGCATCAGAGATGTTGGAGCCTCCGACACCTCTCGCTTCGATTATGCTCAATTATGATTGGGGACGCTTCTATGATTTTAAGATGTCGAATACGAAGTTTGCCTAAGGTTTTGATGGTATATCGAGCCTCTATAATGCTTAAGCTTTTTTAGAATATGAAATACGAGGATTCAACCTTTACCAAAATAACTCAATATCCTAATAAGACTACTTTAACCAATCTAACCAAATGTCAAATGTGATTATTTTTTTTATCTTAAATCTTTTTTTTATGATAACCCATTGAATTGTTTTAAGGATATGGTCTATGGTTTCAAGAATTATATCTATATCAAATCCCCTCGAACCCCCGCCTAAACGAGGTGCACCCTCGACTACCACAGCCGTTTGATTGGCCAATCCTACTACCCTGATCAGATGTTGGAGCCTCCGACACCTCTCTCGCTTCGACATTATGCTCAATTATGATTGGGGACGCCTATGATTTTAAGATGTCGTCAATACGAAGTTTGCCTAAGGTTTTGATGGTATATCGAGCCTCTATAATGCTTTCGCTTAAGCTTTTAGAATATGAAATACGAGGATTCAACCTTTACCAAAATAACTCAATATCCTAATAAGACTACTTTAACCAATCTAACCAAATAGCTAATGTGATTATTTTTTATCTTAAATCTCTTTTTTTATGATAACCCATTGAATTGTTTTAAGGATATGGTCTATGGTTTCAAGAATTATATCTATATCAAATCCCCTGAACCCCCGCTTTAAACGAGGTGCACCCCCGACTACCACAGCCGCCGGATTCACAATCCCACGCCCGCATCAGATGTTGGAGCCCTCGACACCTCTCGCTTCGATTATGCTCAATTATGATTGGGGACTTTCTATGATTTTAAGATGTCAATAATGAAGTTTGCCTAAGGTTTTGATGGTATATCGAGCCTCTATAATGCTGCTTAAGCTTTTAGAATATGAAATACGAGGATTCGAACCTTTACCAAAATAACTCAATATCCTAATAAGACTACTTTAACCAATCTAACCAGTCAGCTAATGTGATTATTTTTTATCTTAAATCTCTGTTTTTTTTTATGATAACCCATTGAATTGTTTTAAGGATATGGTCTATGGTTTCAAGAATTATATCTATATCAAATCCCCCTGGAACCTCCTGTTATTTTGCTACATATTGGCTTTTAATTTTAGTACTTTGCGGGGTTCCTTCATATTTTTTATTTTTAGCATCTTTTATTTTAGAGGTTTACATTAACTAACCTCTAAATTATTGAATTTGCCAAATTGTACTATATTTATCCACTTAAAAATTTCTCTTAAGGGAAACCCTGACTGACAGTCCCTCTTGGCAGATGCTTTTGATGCCTCTGAGAATAAACATGGAGGATCCTACTTTGATTTGTACTCTGGAATAGAGTAAGAAATATCCAAGGAATTCACAAGTAAGCCAGCTCTAAACCTTAACACATAGGCAACATGTTGTTCCGAAATACACATATGATTTCTTAAAAAGCAAAGGTGTATTCCAGAATACACATTTGCTTTCTCAGGAAAGCAAAAGTGTATTCTGGAATACACTTTTGCTTTCTCAAAATCCAAAGTGTATTCTAGAATACACGTTTGTATTTTAGAAAAACAAAAGTGCATTCTAGAATACATTTTTATTTTTACATTTTTTGTTTTATGTGTCCTAGTGTTCATTTGTTTACTTGATTATTTTCTTGTTTTTTTATTCAGCCAATAGAAGGTCAAAATATGTCACATGCTTGAGGGAACAACTAAACGTGGAGACTTGGGACATAATACCCAGTTGCAACATCTGACGAGCGTATTGTTCAATACGCACCAAATTTTGAGGGTGCCAAATTGATGTACTAAAAAATTTCAAAGAAATAGTTATTATTTTTTCTTCTCTATTTTGATGTTTTTGATATCTCATTTTTAGAGACTATGTATTCACGTCTACATTTTGCCATTTTTAAGGGGCTTCTTTGCAAAAAACAAACTGTCACTTAATGAGGAGCCAAAATGAGGGGGAAAAAAACTGAGCCTTTTGAAATTCTCAAGTTTATCCAAAAAAGGCCAATTTTAAGAGCATGGTGTTTTTTTAAAGGGAATCTTTGAAACGAAAGTTCTACAACACTCTCATTTAATTTACAACCTTGTTGGTTCTATTTTGTAACATTTTTATTTGAAGTTAGTACGAAATCATAGCCTAATAATGAAATTACCTCATTCACATGCTTTGGACACTTGAAGGCTGCATCTTTTGAACTCATCTTAGAATGTAATGAAACTACCTCATTCACATGCTTTGGACACTTGAAGGCTGCATCTTTTGAGCTCATCTTGGAATGACTCTACAATACAAAGTATACTATGCTGAGATGTAATGGCCACATAGAAGCCCATGAAAGGGTAATGTTAAAAATGTAACTAATACAAAACATTATGAGAAGTCAGCATTATAAGTGAGAATCCATGAGAAGCAGTGGCAGTGGATGTCTTTAGGGAGCAAATGAGCAGACAAAAATTGATATAAGAGATCTTGCTACAATGATGACAGTATGTTCATTTAATTTAAAATAAAGGGTTGACCATGAGTTAACCTAATATGTAAGACATGGGCAGAGCATTTGATAAGGTTGATCCATGGCTAGGTTAATTGATGTTGAATCAATTAGCAGATTGTTGGATCTCAATGGCTAACTTAATTATAAGTTAGCATGAAGTTAGCATGGTTCGTGAATATAATATTAAAGCAAAACATGGGTTAATGGTTCAAAGGCTCGTTTTCATAACTAAGCATGTGGGATATATCGAAGACAACTTATTTTCATAGCGAAGCCTGTGGGATATTGTTGAATAGCCGATGAACTCAGATTGGAAAGAAAAATCGATGCCTTAACCGCCGGATACATCAGATATATATGCAGATAAGAGTGTAGAAGCGATATATAGACGAAGCAAGAAGAATCGGCGAGTTCTTGATGAGGAATTCGTCAGGTTAAAGCCAGTCAAAGCTGCTACAGTATTTGAGTCAATGACTCTTGCTACAGTAACTATGATGTTTAAATTTCAATGGTTTATGGTCTATTCAAGTTAAGAACATGAACTCAATATATTGTCTTCTTCATAATTCTTCAAAGGGATTAAACTGAAGCTTATGTATATGTCTAGATCTGGCACAAGGGATTAGTGACCATATCTTGGCTCCCTTAGTGCTTGTAAGAAATATACTGAATGAGAAAAATCTTGCTAGACAAATTTGAAGTTAAGGTCTCTCAGTCCTAGGGAGATGTGGAAGTTCCTTCTTAAGCATTACGAGGAGAAAACATCCTCACAAGTAGATCTATTGGAAAATGAATTAAGGAATCTAAAGCTTAGAGAGGATGAAGATGTATCCGAATTTTTCAACAAGTTTGATAACTTGATTGCTGACCTAGACGGGGCTGGGGTTGTGATATCTGATAGGAGTCAGGTGTTGCAAATTTCGAGGGCTATAGGTGAGAATGAGACCCTTCATTGTTTATTAGAAATTCAAGCAAAAGCAGAGAAGAGGCAGAGGTCATGCTTAGAACTGAATGGGAGCAAAAGAAAGTATTAAGGCAAAGTCAAAATGAAGAAACTCCTGAAATACTAATGATGAAAAGGAAAGGCAAAATAATTTGCTATCATTGTCATGAAGCAGGGCATTATAAAAGTGAATGCCCTAAACTAAAGAAAGAATTTAATTGCTTCACTTGTGGGGGAAGAGGACATGTAGCCTCCAAGTGTCCTACACCAAGAAATTATGGTAGATCTTCTAGAGGAAGAGGTGAATCCAGTATTGGAAGATTTGGCAGAGGCAGGGGTCGAGGCTATGAGAGAACATACATTGCTCAAGAAGAACAAGAGGCTAAAACTAAGGCAGAAGCAGAAGATGAAGATGAGGTATTAAGTGATTTTGCAGTTATCAATGAGAATGCATGTACTAATAAAACTGATCATTTAATAGTTGATTCTGGAGCTGAAAGATCAGTAGTCAAGGATGTTGAATTCTTAAAGAAATTCTCAACCGCAAAAATCAAGAAAGATCGGCGTAGGCAATGGTGCATTGCAAGATATTCAAGGGAGGGGCTATTGCAATTAAAAGACTTGAATGGAAATATCATAAATATAGAGGATGTGTTGTGTGTTCCAGCAATAATTAAAAATCTAATTTCAGTAAGTCAATTATATGATTTGGGATGTAGAGTGACATTTGAAGCTGAACAATGTAATGTTTTTCTCAAAGATGAATTGAAGTTTTATGCCAAGAGAGTTGGCAACTTGTTTGAGCTAAACAATCTCGTGCATTGTGGTGTGAATGCAATATCCTGGGTTGGTGTAGAACTCGCATAACAGATTAGCTCATACAGATTACAAGAAATTAGAAGTTCCTCGCACAAACAAGGCCTTATAGATTATTGTGACAACAAAAATAACCATATTTGTGAAGGATGTGTTCTTGGAAAGTTGCACAGATGCCATTTGTTAAAAGACAATCCAAAGACAAAGAAACTTTGAATTAGTGCATTCTCGACTTGTGTGGCCCATTAAATGTGAGAGGTAGAGGTAACAAAAGATATTTCATAACTTTCACTGATGATCACAGTAGAAAATGCAAAACATATTGCTTGGAAAAGAAATCACAAGCTTTAAATGCTTTCAAACAATATGTGGCAGAAATGGAAAGGGAAACAGGCCACAAGCTAAAATATATTAGATCAGACCGGGGGGGGAGTACTTGTCAACACAATAACCAAATATTAAAAGGCTACCAAGAATAAGATAAGATAATGCTTAAGCAAAACATGGGTTAATGGTTCAAAGGCTCGTTTTCATAACTAAGCATGTGGGATATATCGAAGACAGCTTATTTTCATAGCGAAGCCTGTGGGATATTGTTGAATAGCCGATGAACTCGTGATTGAAAGAAAAAATCGATGCCTTAACCACGGATACATCAGATATATATGCATAAGAGTGTAGAAGCCGATATATAGACGAAGCAAGAAGAATCGGCGAGTTCTTGATGAGGAATTCGTCAGATTAAAGCCAGTCAAAGCTGCTACAGTATTTGAGTCAATGACTCTTGCTACAGTAACTATGATGTTTAAATTTCAATGGTTTATGGTCTATTCAAGTTAAGAACATGAACTCAATATATTGTTTTCTTCATAATTGTTCAAAGGGATTAAACTGAAGCTTATGTATATGTCTAGATCTGGCACAAGGGATTAGTGACCATATCTTGGCTCCCTTAGTGCTTGTAAGAAATATACTGAATGAGAAAAATCTTGCTAGACAAATTTGAAGTTAAGGTCTCTCACCCTAGGGAGATGTGGAAGTTCCTTCTAAGACATTACGAGGAGAAAACATCCTCACAAGTAGATCTATTGGAAAATGAATTAAGGAATCTAAAGCTTAGAGAGGATGAAGATGTATCCGAATTTTTCAACAAGTTTGATAACTTGATTGCCGACCTAGACGGGTCGGGTTGTGATATCCGATAGGAGTCGTGTTGCAAATTTCGAGGGCTATAGGTGAGAATGAGACCCTTCATTGTTATTTTGCTACATATTCTAAACGAGGTGCACCCCGACTACCACAAATACGCCTGATCCGGCCAATCCTACGCCCGCATCAGTATGTTGGAGCCTCGACACCTCTCTCGCTTCGATTATGCTCAATTATGATTGGGGACTTATGATTTTAAGATGTCGAATAATGAAGCTTGCCTAAGGTTTTGATGGTATATCGAGCTCTATATCGCTGCTTAAGCTTTTAGAATATGAAATACGAGGATTCAACCTTTACCAAAATAACTCAATATCCTAATAAGACTACTTTAACCAATCTAACCAAATACCTAATGTGATTATTTTTATCTTAAATCTCTTTTTTTTTATGATAACCCATTGAATTGTTTTAAGGATATGGTCTATGGTTTCAAGAATTATATCTATATCAAATCCCCGAACCCCTCAAGCATTTTGCTACATATTCTAAACGAGGTGCACCTCGGACTACCACAGCGCCGGATCTCGCCAATCCCACGCCCGCATCAGATGTTGGAGCCTCCGACACCTCTCTCGTTTCGATTATGCTCAATTATGATTGGGGACGCCTATGATTTTAAGATGTCGAATACGAGTTTGCCTAAGGTTTTGATGGTATATCGAGCCTCTTCAAGAATTATATCTATATCAAATCCCCCTGGAACCCCCTGTTATTTTGCTACATATTCAAGCAAAAGCAGAGAAGAGGCAGAGGTCATGCTTAGAACTGAATGGGAGCAAAAGAAAGTATTAAGGCAAAGTCAAAATGAAGAAACCCCTGAAATACTAATGATGAAAAGGAAAGGCAAAATAATTTGCTATCATTGTCATGAAGCAGGGCATTATAAAAGTGAATGCCCTAAACTAAAGAAAGAATTTAATTGCTTCACTTGTGGGGGAAGAGGACATGTAGCCTCCAAGTGTCCTACACCAAGAAATTATGGTAGATCTTCTAGAGGAAGAGGTGAATCCAGTATTGGAAGATTTGGCAGAGGCAGGGGTCGAGGCTATGAGAGAACATACATTGCTCAAGAAGAACAAGAGGCTAAAACTAAGGCAGAAGCAGAAGATGAAGATGAGGTATTAAGTGATTTTGCAGTTATCAATGAGAATGCATGTACTAATAAAACTGATCATTTAATAGTTGATTCTGGAGCTGAAAGATCAGTAGTCAAGGATGTTGAATTCTTAAAGAAATTCTCAACTGCAAAATCAAGAAAGATCGAAGTAGGCAATGGTGCATTGCAAGATATTCAAGGGAGTGGGCTATTGCAATTAAAAGACTTGAATGGAAATATCATAAATATAGAGGATGTGTTGTGTGTTCCAGCAATAATTAAAAATCTAATTTCAGTAAGTCAATTATA
This sequence comes from Isoetes taiwanensis, assembly GCA_021234155.1. Taxonomy (NCBI): domain Eukaryota; kingdom Viridiplantae; phylum Streptophyta; class Lycopodiopsida; order Isoetales; family Isoetaceae; genus Isoetes; species Isoetes taiwanensis. The sequence continues at coordinate 2,409 of JAJEKV010001107.1, read as the reverse complement.
TGATTTGGGATGTAGAGTGACATTTGAAGCTGAACAATGTAATGTTTTTCTCAAAGATGAATTGAAGTTTTATGCCAAGAGAGTTGGCAACTTGTTTGAGCTAAACAATCTCGTGCATTGTGGTGTGAATGCAATATCTGAAGTTGGTGTAGAACTCTGGCATAACAGATTAGCTCATACAGATTACAAGAAATTAGAAGTTCTGCACAAACAAGGCCTTATAGATTATTGTGACAACAAAAATAACCATATTTGTGAAGGATGTGTTCTTGGAAAGTTGCACAGGATGCCATTTGCTAAAAGACAATCCAAAGACAGCAAACTTTGGAATTAGTGCATTCTGACTTGTGTGGCCCATTAAATGTGAGAGGTAGAGGTAACAAAAGATATTTCATAACTTTCACTGATGATCACAGTAGAAAATGCAAAACATATTGCTTGGAAAAGAAATCACAAGCTTTAAATGCTTTCAAACAATATGTGGCAGAAATGGAAAGGGAAACAGGCCACAAGCTAAAATATATTAGATCAGACCGGGGGGGGGGGGAGTACTTGTCAACAAAATTTAGAACATTCTGCATCACACATGGCATTAAAAGACAATTAACATGCAGATATACTCCTCAACAAAATGGGGTGTCAGAAAGGAAAAGCAGGACAATTATGGATGCAGTCAGGTCTATGTTAAAGAAAAGTGGCTTGCCAAATAGTCTTTGGGTAGAAGCTTTGCAAGCTGCCATAGAAATTCAGAATATCCTTCCTTCTTCTACTCTTCATGGAAATATACCAAATATTGTATGGAATCCTAAGGAAGAAATAGATTATATGAAGTACAAAGTTTATGGTTGTTTGGTATATACTCATGTTCCTTCAGAATTAAGGAAAAAGATGGACAATAGAGCTGAGATTGGTTTTTTGGTGGGCTATGACAATGAAGCCAAGGGAATAGAGTATATAATCCAGAAACAAAGGCCATTATAGTCAGCCGTGATGTTTTATTCAATGAAAGTGTACTATATAAGGGTGAAAGCATGTTGTATGGAACACCCTGGGTGTCCCCCCTGTCCCCCCTAAAAATGTGGTGGGAGATATCAAATTTGTGGTGCGATTTTGAATGTTTGTTTGGCGCCTAGTGCATGTACTGCCCGGATTCAATCATTTCTTGAACTGCAACAACCCGATTCTTACGCCACCCATCCCATTCCAATTTCCTACGCCACCCATCCCATTCCAATCTCCACCGAACCGATTTCTAAACCCACGACCCATCCGGCTTTTCCTCTAAGCACACGCTATGGCGCTTTAATCCGGCTTGTGGATCAATCCGTTCATACCTTCAATCATTTAATTTGAAGCAAATCACTTAAAATCTTAAACCGGAGCACGTAAGAGAAAGAGAACTCCGTAACAAGAACGGATCATAAAAGACACCAAAGGAAAAGACAAAGGGAAGCTAAAGAAGAATTAGCAAAATTGCATCAGCAGAGGGAGGATCCACCGTAACGGCCTCTACTAGGCCGGATGGTATTAAAATTGTTATCTTCATTTCATAGCACCACTAAAGGCTTGTCTAACAAAAATATAAGAAAGAGGTTTTACTAGATTATCCGCAGGATGACACAATGGACACAGATGGCTTAAGAGTCGAAAGATTTGCAAGCCAAGAGCATTGTGGTCACGACCTCGTATTCCATTCAACTTGTGAAGAAGTCTAACAAAGAATGACAGCTTAGCGTGCCAAGAGTAGTTGCCTTGCTATGGCCGTAAGAGGAAGCATTAATACCGAAAGTGCTAATCCCGCCAAGGTTCGGGTTTTGGTAAACCGGGGGTGTTCATCCTAGGAATCTTACCAAAGCAAAAATTAAAGAGGGAAGAGATAGATTGCAAAGGGGGAAATGGGTTTTGTACAAAAAGAGTTAGAAGAGCGATGCAATTCCCAATTGGCCATAGAACTTGTGCAAAGAATTTTGGACCCAAAACAAGAGGGTCTCCCAAATGCAAAGGATATTAAGTTCAAGATTGAACGAAATGTAAGAGAGGATCATGCCACTCACTATCCGAAGAATCACAGGTTATTTCATCTCTTCATCTTCACCACATTTTTTATTGTTAATGTGGTATGTGGTATGTGGTTAGTGATTGCTTGTGATATGTGGTTGCTGTGGTGAGGCACGTGGTGTGAAATAAATGCTGTCAATATATGCTTTGTGGTGCCTAGTGTGGTGAATAAGATGATGTAAAATACATGTCGTGAATATATGCTATGTGGTGCCTAGTGTGGTGAATAAGATGTTGTAAAATAAATGCTGTAATATATGCTATGTGGTCCCTAGTGTGGTGAATAACATGGTGTGGTGCCTAGTGTGGTGCCGCAGGTGGTGCCTAGTGTGGTGCCTAATGTGGTGAAAA
>JAJEKV010001106.1:0-15489 GCA_021234155.1 Isoetes taiwanensis | reverse complement strand
AGAAAGACACCCTACAAATCGACTAATATAAACCCCCCAGACAGAACGCATTAACTCTAAAACGTATGCAAAAGATCATTCAAACCATAAAACACAACATTTAAAAGATGCAACTAAAGTTTAGCTTCATGAAGATCACCATATAAAAGCTCGCACTAAGCATTTGACATCGTATCTCTCATGCCAAATACGTGATATCAACTAAACACTCCAAAAGGGTATCAGACATAAATGCATGTAGAGCAACTTCATGCACATCGTGTAAAAAACGACCATGGTCAAACTAAAAATCAGCATCTTCAACTAGGCTCTAGAAGCAATGGCTGATAAATGTATGGCCACCTTAAAGGGCTACCTTCTGAAAATGATAATTCGCCCAATTGCAAGTAGCAGATTTATAAGCTCTAATTTTGTTTTTAGCCCCTGTTCTTTTGATTCAGAGGTCAGATCCCCTGTTTCTAGCCCGAGATCCCCTATTTCTAAGCTACAACCCACTATGTTCTTGTCTGTGGTAGAAACCAGGGTTGACTTGCTACCGGAGATGGAGTTCAAATTATGCTGCCGCTGTTGCTCGTGGCTTGCAAAACGTAGACTCCATATAGAACACATGGTTTTGCGGACATCATTGAAATTAAACAAATGGTGGTGCCCGCGTCCTACTTTTTATTTCTTTAAGCTTGGATAGCAACAACTATTGAGGCATTCGTTTCTTTGTCCAGAACCACTTTAAAACTATTAAATATTAAAGCTTGATCAAAAGCGCCGAAGGACCCAGTTCGTGTTTCATCATTTGCCAGTAAGCACAAATGGATTTTTGCAATTCTTTAGTAAGATGCGAGGCACAACATCGTTCCAGGTGATTCAACAAATCCAACAAGTATAAATTGATCTCCAGCAGCAAGGACACAAACTTCAGTAGCATATTCAGCACCATTTCAAGCAGATCCAGCATCGCCACTACAACCCAGCCTGTTCTAATGCCATCTCTGGCGGGAGCAACCCCTCCTGCTTCTTACCAAAGCTTCAGCCCTGTCACCGCAAGAAATTGGGAAATGCATATCCACCTTTTGTTGTCTGCCAAAGAAAATCTCTCCGCCTAACCGTCACAAATGTCACAAAAACCCTAACTAATCCAAGACAATCGCAACCGCTTATTTAGAATATTTTATGGGATGTTATATTCAAACCAAATCGAGGCCTTCTATACGTCACTCCACCCTCCAACAAGAGGATTGCCCCCTACGGGCAACCCAAAAAGCTGACAATAGATACAGCAAGTAAGCAATCTCAACCAACCTTGACAATAAATTCCTTTTCTTAAGGAAGCCATCATCTATTTTAACTTTACATTTATACATTCCATGCCCAATAATGGCCATAGAATTTTCCATAATTGAGTTTCTTTTCGTGGTTGCTCTAGGGACATCAATGAATATTTAAGATAGGAAACCGTTGACCACGTTGTTAGCTATTTCAATTGCTGCTTTTCATCTTAATGTAGAGTAACCCACAAGAAAATGTCTATTGGAATGCCCTGCTAAGGACTTAAGGAGAAACATTGATTTGGCTTTGGGCATGGCAGCTGCTGAAAGCAGAAAGAGGTTGCCATGAAAAATTGAGATGAGAGCTAGTACTAAATGATGCTCGTACTGGAAAGGATCCTGTAAGAAACTTATAAGACGTCGTTGTGAATTTTTATGTTGTTGTAGCCTAATGGAGAACTGTTGCAAGTGATAGAGAAGGTGTGGAATTTTAATGCAACCACCATTAGCCTCTTAGTTCTCTTTTGGGCCTTTGGAAGGTTATATGTATTACAAAGTACATGCCACTCTTTAAGATCATGCCACTCTGTTTATGAATATTGTTGGAAGAATCACCACTAGGATTGGTCATGTGACTGTTGTTGTCACCCCAAGGTTAGTCAATGCATCCAATGATGCCGCAATTGAAAAGACAAAAGGAACATCAACATCACAGATAGCTGTCCAAAACAAAAAAAAACAAGGTGCTGCGCACGGTGGGTTGCCCTCCATGGCCGGAGGGTGAAGTGGCCGGAGGATTGGATTACTTCATTATGTAAACATATATACTACAAGTTTCGCACCGATGGAGTGGTGCAAAAAGGGGGGCAGGCGCAAGTTTGGTGTTTTTACAGTGGGTTTGACATAGTTGTCTATTTTGATGTTTTTCTCAACCAACACATAATAAACAAAATGAAGCAAAGTAAATGAGCGACATGCGCAATGCACATCCATAAGTGCCATTCATGCGAAACAAAGGCAAGAAAAAAGCAAGTACTAGTACTCATTGTTAGATCCTGGGTTGCAAAAGTCGGGGGTCTACATTGTTGCATATCTATGTGAGAAATACAAAGACGACAAAGCAATTGCTAGTATCCATTGCTAGATCATGACTTGCGTGTAAATGATGTAGAAAGTACATCTCACACAACCCCTTTCATGAGAACTTGATTGGAGCAATAAGCATATTTTGTGAAATGGCCTTAATTGTTATAAGATTAGGTTGGTTAGTTTGAACCCATTTGTACCAATGATTGATGACCTAGGGAGTTATCTTTATGTAATATGAAGCTTGCATATGGGAGTCCATTGATTCAATCTTTGGGGATTGAACATTGTGAGCTGCGATTTGATGGGATCTTATGGGGTTGGAGTCATGTATTGTTGGAAATTGCTTTCACAAATTGACATGTATAGAACTGAGACAAAGTGATTGGATGCAATTAAACAGAGCCATCATCCATCTCCCTTGAAGCACCAAGTTTCATTTCGAGATGAGACAACACTCATCAAGTTGGAATTGCATTTGGCATCGCCTTGAAAATGTTAGGGCGTTATTTACGTGCCACACAATGTACCCTTGGGGGTGGCGTAGACACTAGGTGAGGAGCAAAGTTTCTAATAGTAGTTACGCCATTGCTACAGTGAATGTTCGAGCATTGAGTGCATGTTTGTTTGCATCATATGCTCAAAATTGCACTGTGTCAAAAAGCAATTTGTGACAGACATCAATAGCAGATAGTCAAATATTTCCAGAACATCAAATGAAAGAGCTCATAATAATGAACCGTTAGGCTTATACTATCTCCAAGTTTTACTGCCATATTATAGAGAAAGGATTATTAGACAGTAAAATGTGTTAAAGGATAGGGAAAGCTGCACAAATGAAGAATATAGCACCTATACAGTCGGCCAAAGCATGCAAAATTCCAGTCCTTTCTACTCAGATTATGCCTCCTGATATTAAATTAAATTTCACATTAGCTTCTTTTCTTTCTTGAGCTCCGTTGCTTCACTGCACAACGAAATCGATTTGAGCAGCTCAAGGAAGCCATCCATTTGCATCTACTAATTTGCACAGATTACGTAACCCTAAAAACAGAGAACATGGACCTGTAGGACACACAAAAACAAAAAAAGCTTAAAGTAGGAAAAATAAAACAAAACCTTAATACATTAGGCATAGATAAGCAAGCCCAAATGCACAAAATCGGCCCCATATTTGCTGCATTTAGAAAATAATTTGTAATCCCGAAGTAAAAATTTCTGCTTCACGTGTTTTTCCTTGGGTTGAAGGCTTGCTAGATAAGGCTTAAGAATAATTAATATCCACATGCAATTTCTAAAGCTTGCAAAATGCTTGCTTAATTCTCATTCAAACCTTATGCAATCACCATTGCATATGCTGAACTAACTTAATCCCCATCAGCAATTAGAAATTATTATCCAATTTAATAGACAAATTCATGGAGAAAGTTTGAGATTCAGAAAATAGGTATGAGACCAGTGCTTACCACTGTGGCAGAAAACCTTAACCTCCAACAAAATAACACAACATTATCACATAATTGCCACAGTCAAAAGATCGATTTCATACATCATCTCGCAAATTGTGCATACAACAAAGAACAATTTCGAATTAAAGTTAAAAATACGGCCTAATGCTCATGAGATTCTAAAATGATCACAAAAGTGTGTTAAGATGAAGCTTTGTTACCAGATTCACGGTTCGGTTTGACCACATCCCGGGCATCCTTTATGTCGTAAATACTAACGTGTCTCAATAGTTGGATCATGGATGCTAGCACAATAAGAAAGATCTTCTTTGTGTATAACATAATAAAAAGAATAAGCTCGTTAAAAGACACATGAATGTGTATGTTGTATCTACATTTGTGGCTCACTCCAATCGAATCTTGGAAAGGATATGTCCTACTTGTTATGGAGGTTGGCTACAGGAAAGTTTTTGGGTCAAGTCTAAATTAAAGTATCGGATACCTAATATACATGACTAGAAAGCAAGAAGGATTGAGCTCACAAACAGATATAGATATTGAAACGTAATTTTAAGAACCTATCACAAAATGTAATCGAAATTTGGTATCTTACCTGGCATCACCAACCTGCAGCTATAGAACCGTTTTAGCTGGCACTCAAGATCTGATTTGCTATCTTATGCTTGCTGCACATAGGAGCACCAGCGATCCAGTAAAGATGTCAAGAAAATGAATATGAAATGCATAGGGCAAGGGTTTCAACCTGAGGCACTTGTATATCCAAATATAAGGCACAAATAATGGGGAGCTTCTAGAACTTTCCTCCAGATCTGTACCAAAGCACGAAAAGAGACAAAATTTCAATGAAAAAATTCCACTTTACCGTATTCAATAGAACTAAATATGATGAACGATTTTGTTTACCAGTAGCTTGAGCTTCTCATATGGAACATCAATCTATGGATGGCGTATTCTAGTGGAGTCCATATCAGACCTCCTAAACCCATATTTAAAATCATGGGTGTCGCACTATATCCATATTTGATGCGCCTTGACACCATCCAGATGATAACTGGTAGCTATTTTAATACCATTCTCTCATCAGAGCACAATATCCTTTGCTTCAGTGACCTCTACTTCAGCACTGCTTCAGCATAGGCCGTCCTATTCCAAACCATCGCACTAAAACTGTAACCATTTGAGATATTCTGAACCGGAAGAGGAAAATTGCTCCTGCTATTTGCACCGTTATTTGAACTCCAAGATTCACCCCAGATAATGATGGAAAACAGAGAGCCATAACCGTAATGGTGGCGTTATCCACCGTTCATCGGAAGAGGAAGAAAAAAAAAACGAACCGGAATGCAAGATTGGAGCTTCGGCTGTCTTTGTCTTCCCAGTTAGCCGGTTCAAGCATCCCTGACCCACAACACAGGTGACCTAGCATTTACAGGCAAGAATAGGTTTTTAGCAGTCACCAGCATATTCTAGGGATATCCTAGCATATACCTAGGATATGCCAAAAACCCACATAAACAAGGGTTTGCCCCCCTAGGGGCAACCCAAAAAAAAAAAAAAACTGCGTTATACCATCCAATCAAATTTAGTAACGCGCTGTAACTTTTAGCATATATCAAAGGACTTACTCGACTTAGTATCCGACCAGTTGGAGTAGAATAAAAAAAAACTCATGAAATAAAGAACTTAGTCTCCTAGAAAAATGATTTTGAAGCAGCAAGGCCCGTAAGCACAGTAAAAATCGCATGGACTAGGAATGGATGCAAAGCCCATTCCAATTATCGCGTAAACTTCAATTAAGTAAGCTGTGCTTGTAGCTGGATTTGCAATCTCAGCTGCCAACTACCAATTTAACACTAGCTGTCCGGTAAGAAATATAATCTGGCTCAAGATTGTGAAACTCTGATATATTCCAAGGACGTGGCAAAAGGCTTTAGGCCTTTTTGGGCCATGGGGGTCTTCGGACCTTTGGGCTTTTGTCCAAAGGAGGCTAAAGAGGGACCAAAGGGGCGTGCATGCTATATAGTTGCTCGGGGGAGAGCTCTGGGGCAGTTGTGTCTTGGCTGAGGGCTCGTGGTTGGGTGGTGAGATAACGTGCCATCAAGAGTCCATTTTAAACTCCCATATAAAAATCGATGTGCCTGCCTCAAATAATCAAGATAGGGCTTCGCTGCCTAGTGGCGTGACGTTAAAATACTATCTATCTATCTATCTCTTTGTCAACTGTTCAGCATCTGGTGCAAGAACTAGCTTCCTATGAGAAGCCTTGCTACTGAGCTTTCTTAATAGACCCCTAATATTACCAGATTTAACTTCCACTCTGGCTGGTTCTTTTAGTGTTCCCATCACATCATTATTTGCATCTTTGAGTTCTTCAAATCTACTACCTTCCATCAAAAGCTGATTGTACTTTCTAGTTTGATGAATTTCTCCATCTTGCATTAATTGCAAGATTCTTGAAAATGTTAGATGATGTGCTTCAACGTGAAAGATAAAGTCCTAACATGTAAATGAGTTTTGATCTTACCAAAATAATATCAAAAGTCGGGCGGCCCTGTACTTGGTGGGTCACGAATTCAAGATCTGATCTTCTTACACAACATTCCCATGATCTGATTCATGTCTATCGATTGCCTAATTAGACATGCTTCTAATCCATTAGAATGTTAACAGGGCACCTTGAAAAGACGTATAATTTTTGAAATTTGATTGGTTGAGATGTTTTATAAAACTTGGGCGTCCGTTAGTGTGATTTAACCCTAAACAGTACATTACACAAAAATACAGTTGGGTATAAAATCACTAGTCGGTATTCAAAAACGCCTTGAAAAAAGCAAAGCAAAAAGCAAAGCAAAAGCAAACTTTTTTCGGTTCACATTTTTGGTAGTCTAATCGAGAATTTTGGCGCCATAACTACCTCTGGCGATGGCGATGAAGCTTTCTGACGAAGGAATGGTACCGCAGAAATGGATTAAATGGTTGGAGGATCAAATTACTGACGAGGATTGGGAATCAGTCTGGAATCATGGCTTCACTGACGGTAAAATTAAGAAATTTTATGTGAAGCCTCATTTAAAAGAACTGCTAGATTTTTCTTATCTCGAGCTTTATCCTCATGGTCCGCGAACAATGAGCTCGGGAAGAAATTTGCCTTTGCATTTACTTGGGAGAATTGTAGTCGAAAGCAGCTCTTAACCCGGACGAACACAAGATAAACCGGGTTTCATTTAAAGAACAAGTTGACAGTACCCAAGGAAGCTAGTTAAGCTCGAACCAAAACATTCCCTCGGCGAAACAGCCTCTCCAGGCAAAGAGCCCGAAGAACCACACCAAATCCCACACCATTGAAGCCAAGTAATGCACAGTTTACTCTCGCAAGTCTTTGTTCCTTTGCTAAACAGAGGTAGCTTAATGTTTAATGTTAGGGTCTTGGATGAAGAAGTGAATAGGTTGGAGGGTGAATTTGAATTGTGCAAGAAAGATCCGGCGGAACATTGCAAGCAAGATCACCCTAAAATGACATGTGAATGAGAGAGATATTGCGAGGATCGAAGCAAGCGAAAGACATAAGCGGGTTGCGGTTGAGATCAATTTTTGGAATCAAAGTAGAAAAGTCCGATTCGATAAGAAAAGAATTGAGGACTTGATGCGGGACTTGATGCGGGAGAAATTCTATTGCAGGAAATTAGAGAGCCTTATTGAAAAGGTGGATGATCATCAAGTTGAGAAGAAGAATGAATTGGAAGCATTACATGGAGTGCTAGAAAGGGACCTGCTCAAATGGAAGAATTACGGGGCTAATTGCTATAACTTGAGTAGTGTAAATGCCTCCCCGTATTCAGTTCAAGTTATTGCAAAGCGAGGTTGCCATTGTGTTATGAAATACCATGTTCTCGCATGTGGATTAGCTTTCCAAGATGACTACAAGATTAGTGCAAAGGCTACCATGCCAACATGCTTATCATTTAATTTGCAGCTGCTTCTTGTAGAGAATAAAAATGCCCGGATTGTTCTATGGATGTCCCAATGAAATTCTTTGAAGAACTTGGCTTAGAGACCAATGCAAATGAAGGAGAAGAAAAGAAGAACAAAGAAAAACGTAAGAATCATCTAAGAAAGTAAGTATTATTTATTTGCTTTGCTTTATTTGTGAAAATTGCTTTTGTTGAAAAGTTTTGGTCATGTTATTTGCGGGAAAAGTTACCAACAAAAAGAAACATGATGACTATGTGGATTTAGATGAATTTGGTGAATTTGATGATGTGAATGAAGATCTTTGGTGATTCGACCGTGCATATGAAGGTATTTTAGAAAATATTCCAAGTTCTTCGAGGGAAGGAGCTTCTTTGGGAATTAAGAGCGAGTTGAGAAGAGCTACAATCAATATCAAGGAAACTAGCCTTGAACCTCAAAGAGACTATTCTTCCCGATCCTGTAACTCCAACTCGGATATTCACATCGAATCTTTGTGGAATGGATTAACTCCACAGATTGTGGATCGGCGAGAGAGCTGGACAAATTGGTGGTCACAATTGCGAGATGCCACAAACAAATTACCAGCGGTGGATGAGCAAGACAAAGAAGGCGTCGGGAGGATGGAAGAGAAGTTCAAGAGGATGCAACAAAGAATACAAATTCCAAGGAAGCGTCTTTGGCAGGCCCGACAAAAAAAAAGAAAGCAATCAAACCTATTCCCAAAGTAGTTCTTTGAGAAGGTGCAAGTTACAAAAGGTGACAAACGCTCCAATAGAAAGAATATTAGATGCCTATAATGGGAAGGGCTAAACTTTGAACACATAAACCACTCTGTATTTGACATTGTCATATTTTCAATTTGTAAGATTTACTGTTAAAATAAAATCTTTTCTAAATATTAGAATCAGTAAACTTTTCATTAAAATAAAATGTTTTCATTGAATATGTGAATCTGTAATCTTTTCATAGTTGACAATGTCATATCTTAGTTTGTGTCTAAAGTGTTTTTAAAATGTATCTCTCTTGTTTGTAGGGAGGCACAAAGACAAACTGTTGGTCCTTGATTTGAATGGTGTGCTTATGAAGAGTTGGCATAAGCATGACAAACCTGAAACACCAATACACGCAAAATCAAGAAGAAACCAGTACACAACCAACAAAGTCTTTGGTTTTGCGACCCAGGTTTGCATAATTTCATGGACTGGGCCCTAGAACATTTTGAAATTGCTATTTGGTCCAGTATGAACCGCTACAACATCATTGAGTGCCCGCGCAGAGATGTTGCTGCAGATTATCTTATTAAGTTCAAGTTCATTTGGGAAGGAGCACAATGTTTGAAATTGCCTTATCCACACCCACCAATCCGCACAAAGCCGGTCTATTTGAAGCCACTTTCTTATGTCATTGAAGCATATCCTGAAATGAAGAATGTCTTGTTGGTGGATGATTCTCTGTATAAATCTTTTTTTTTCACCAAAGGTGTACCATTCTTTAATAGTTAGCTCATTTCAGGTTTGATGAGGGCCTGAGAATGGTTTGAAAAGATGAAGGATGTATTGTTTGGTTGGGCTGAAAGTCCCGAGCCTACAAAATTTGTGAAAGAACATCTTGCCCCGAAATTGTCAAACAAGAAGACTTTGATATTTTGGATTTGTGTTCCAAGCATGTGCGGGGAGAATCCAAGATGGGCTATTCTGTGAAAAAGGCAGGTTGCCATGATGGAACTTCGGTAAGCAATTTATTTTTTGCTTGATTTGCTTGATTTGCTTGGCTTGCCATATCTTCTTACCTTAATCGAGTTCTCGCTCTTGCGGGTTCCCGGAAGACGGCGATTGTGAGGCAATGGATGTTAAGGAATGTCAAGAAAAGTGTAAGATGTGAAAAAAATACAGTGGCAACCATAAAATTTTCTTCCCGGTTTGCCACATTTTGAATGCACATCATTGTGCAATGTAATGTTAGATGTGAATATACCGGGCATACATAAATTTTTTTTCCCACAGTTTGCCGATTTTGAATGCACATCATTGTGCACTCTATTGTAAACTGTTGTAACAATATCAATATGAATGTCAATGTTTTGTACTATGCACTTGTGAACTGAAACCCAAATCGAGAGAGCATTGAACTCATTCCTGAGCAGTAAAGATGACATGATTTTTCTCGCGGTCTCTTCTCCTAACATGTACATGTTGCCACCAATATCATTCATGTCAAACTTAACATGCCTTACCAAGTGGCTGTAAATTGAAGCCACTGGCTTGTCCACCAGCAATTGAAAAGTTAGAGTGTCTAATTGCTGATAGTAGTGGCCTGATACTATAACCTCTCCAACATTGTATACATTCCCCCACTCATCAACATAAGAATCCAAAGAATGTTTGCTTTGTCTCGAAGACAACTACGCATGAAGTAAAAGTCGACACCCTCATCATTATTTTCTTCTGCAGGTACAGCAAAGTTATCCCCAACTTCTAAGATGTCACTGAGGTAATCACCTGGAATTGAATGAAAGCCAACATAAATGCAGAAAGCAAATGCAGAGCAAATTTAATGAATGCAGAAAGCAAATGCAAAGCCAATTCAAAGCAAAGTTAGTCAAAGCATTAATCAAAGCAAAAGCAAAAAGCAAAAGCAAAAAGCAAAAGCATCAAAGCAATTCCATCAGTTAGCAAAGATAATCAAAGCGAAAATCAAAAGTAATGAGACAACCACACGGAATTGAATGAAAGCCAAGATAAATGCGAGAAAAAGCAAATGCAGAGCAAATTTAATGAATCTTGAGAAAGCAAATGCAAAGCCAATTCAAAGCAAAGTTAGTCAAAGCATTAATCAAAGCAAAAGCAAAAAGCAAAAGCAAAAAGCAAAAGCATCAAAGCAATTCCATCGAGCAAAGATAATCAAAGCGTAAATCAAAAGTAATGAGACAACCACACGGAATTGAATGAAAGCCAAGATAAATCAGAAAAGCAAATGCGAGCAAATTTAATGAATGCGAAAAGCATATGCAAGGCCAATTCAAAGCAAAGTTAGTCAAAGCAAAAGCAAAAAGCAAAGCATCAAAGCAATTCCATCAAAGCAAACACTAGGCCAGCCTACCGAGAAAATACCTCTTTTTTCATTGGCACAAGGATGGTTTTCAATGTACCATTTTAGGAATTCCACCGCATCCTTAGCACATTGCGGCTTCGGGAATCATACTTCAGTTTGCTCCTTTGCTAGAATTAATTTCAAAACAGCTCCAGCTCCATCATGTTCTCCTTTACCATGAGAACTTGCAAAAAACACCATAAATATTCCGTGAGTAGGATTGTTCACAAAATTTCTACCTATGTACCGTAAGGTCGGCACCTTTGAATTGAGATGTGCAACCATCACTCCAAAAAACATGGTTCTTTGTACTCTATATTCATTTGTTTCAGCCAACGTGCATGGACTTTCAAGCGATGGTTGACAAACTTCGCTTGAATGCTCCTTGCAATCGAAAATGTAAAATGTGTCTCCTTAATTATTCTTCGATCGTACACGAACTTGTTTCTCGATCTGAACAAGATGCGACTGTGTTCCTAAATTCTTCCTCTTCCTTTTCTGTAGGATGTCTATAGGTAATGTGAACAAGAATAGTAATTTGGTCGGTATGCCAATGGCATGATTGTACTTCCTTCTGAATTTTGAGGCTATAGTTCTCAGCAAAATCAATTACTGATACAATAGTATTCTTTGGAAAGTTGGCTAAGCATTGCTTAAATTGCTTTGCACATTAATGTCTTGATGTAATTATGTGGAACAAATTGCACAAGTGTCTTGTTGGCATACTGAATAAACTCTTGTACTGGAGCAGACTTGTATGCTAATCTTGTGACTTTAGTTGGTTTTTTTCCTCCCCTCTTACGAATTGAACTCTCCTTCAAATTACCAGGCTCTTGCTGCAATACAGCGAGACAATTTGGTGATGTTAGGTCCTAAACAAGTTTCAGAAAAAGTAAATAACACTAAAACAAATTAATATACCTTCTCAAACTGTTTCCACTCAACAGAAATGTCTTTCATTGTCTTTTCCTTTGGACAGATTGGCAATCTGAAAGCTACAACGTTAGCTCATTTCCAAAATAGATATACATGAATGTTAAATGTACCTTTTCAAACCACAAGATTTACAAGCAACCATCAGACAGGAATGCTTGTGCCATTCTTCTAAGGGATCTTGCTTTTCACATACAAGTTCCCTCCACAACTCACTAGTAGACTTGTAAGTCATCAATTTAGCTTTGCATTCATCTCCTTCTCCACACACACTGCAATTGCAGGAACAATTTTCATGAACACCTCTAGGGTCTTTCTTATTACATTCGGTGTTTGAAGAACAAATTCCAAATGGATGTGATACTGACAACAGAATCAAGTTTCCCTCTCATGAAGTCTTCTAACAAATGAAGGCTTCAGCCTCTCAAATGTTTGTTGTGCAATGTTGATATGTGGATATTGTTGCTTGAAAGCCATATAGAACTGGAGCTGCAGACAACATGTAAAATTCATTTTGTAATGCATAAAGCAAAATCATGAAAGTACTGAAACAATGAAGCAAATCAATCATAATAAGTAATTAATCAAAGATACTGAGACATTGCGTAATGCAAATTTATAAAGCAATAGGGACTTTGAAACAATGCGGATAGCAAATTCATACATAAAACATGTGAAGCATAAATTGTTCAACTTCAACATGAAAAGTTTTATCAAACACTACAAATTAACAGCTGACCAGAAACATTCCAGATATAAATACCTGGGAGACCTCAAGCAAATGGATTGGATGGTCAACTTTATTGCCATTTTCTGTCTTAAACTTCCTCACATGTTTTTTGTATGGAGAAACTCTTGTGTTTTCAGTCCAGAAACTGCAGACAACCTTTTTTCACTTCATCACCGAGAATCGGACCTTTTCTTCCTCAAAAAACATAGACCGGGGACCTGATTCCCTTTACGCCATTACTCTTCTTCTATAGGCTGCACAAATAGATTTTCTAGGCACTTCAAGCAGCAGGCTCTTTACTGAGAATGATTAAGTTTATTCTCTGTGGATGTAACCATTTGTAAAGTTGACCTTTTTTCTGCCAGAATGTCAATCTTTCTGGTTCGTTTGTGCAGCTGCATAGTTTCCTTCACATTAGCAATCACTTTTTGCATAACCTTTGTCTCTCTTTTGTGCATAACGCTTACTTGTAAAGGTACATTTGGTTTTATCTTTCTTACAAATCTGTCCACAATAGCAGCCTTATCTAAAGCATTGGCATGTTTTGTCAGATCCTCAAAATAATCATGCATATCCTTTGAAATCTCCTGAATTCTTCTCACACTGAGGCTTAATTCTTTGGAATTAGCAGGCGCTTCCATCAATTCCCTTTTGCGTTTCCTTGATTCCCTCTTTACGGCAAAGCATCAATTTCACGAAAAATCAGTCTCTTCTCATCTTCATCCATTCAAATTATGAATATGAGAAACTCCAATCCGCTGATTCTCCACCGTAACCAAATTCTGAGAATGGCAAGAGAGGACAGTTCCCGCCAACCTGCCTCCTTCAATTTCGCAATTACACTCCATCATTCCTCCCGCCAAAGCCAACCGTAACTGATTCCCCAATAATCGGACAGCCATGTCATCGATCCGTAGGAGTGATCGAGTTTGGGGGGAATTCACAGTTCGCTGTGTGCTGAGAAGAACGAGCAAAGCAATTCGATAAAGCAAAAGCAAAGCAAAGCAAGCAGACGTCCGGACACTACTTTTTCAACCCCACGAGTGATTTTATACCCTACTCTCAGCCTAGAAGGAAGCTTGATGGTCAATTATTAGAGCTGCTCGGAATAGCCAAGCACTAAAGTCATCTCTCTTAGGCTGCTAGATTCCTCCTCTTCTTCATGGCATGATGGTCGACCATTAGGGTCTGATCATGATAGCCAATCTAGAGGCATCTCTCTTAGGCTACTACATTCCTCATGCTAGAGTGGTTGTTTCTGATTATGACGATAACAAGGAATGAACAAGTTGTTAGTGGGATGACTCTTGATGACAAAGTTGTTAAACAGACTTGGGCAGACACCACCAATGTTGCTAGTAGATGAGAAGATAAAATCACAACAAAGATCGATTTGAGGATGCTGCAAAGCTCTGTGCATGGCATATAGTAGAACATCATCTTTCAACATATGGTTCGGGTCTATTACGCAAGGCCAAAATTGAGACTTTTGGCTAAAGTTTGTGTAGATCAACTGGGATCAATTGCCTTCTACCTTGTTGGGCGAATAGGCTGCCTTTGGGTAGTAGTGAATATCAAAAGGAGCATATTGGTTTGGAATTAATCTGGCTGTTGCCATGAATGTTAAATTACCAACATGTGGACCATCAGGATAATCTTCTGATAACGACTATAAGATTGGCCCTGATCAGGGATTCATTGCCCATGGTTTGGGTAAGGGGAAGAACATCAGCCTGAGGTAAATTCTAACATGCCATTGAGTGATGTCCCATTTCCTTAACCAAGGGCAATCTCTTTGAGTTGCCCAACCAGGTTAACCTATTCTTTGGATGTTCTTTAAGCCAAAGTTCAGTGATAGAATGCAGAGCTACATGCTTCCCTAAATTTTAATTATTGTAAAGGACTGAGCCTTTCACATACCGTACATACTACTATGCATCTGGAATAAAACGACCCAAGGGGCTAACACAACAGAGATATCATATTAAATTTTAAACATTAATCAGTAGCACATTTCAAATATTACATGCCACTTACTATGAAAATACCATTCGATTTGCCACCATCTACACAATTTCAACTGTAGAAAAATTTAATGCATAGACAATGATGTAGCCAATGTTGTTTCTTGTATATATGAATGTTGGTTTACCCAGCATTCTTGACATGGAAACATGTCGACGTGCATTCTTGACATGGAAATATGCCGACGTGTGGAGCACGAAGGCATGTTGACATGCCAGGAATGCTGGGTAAATCAACATTCTTAAAACGTGGAAGTAGGTTAGGCTTCATTTTGTGGGCAAGGAATGTCATCTAGAGTGCAAGTAAATCGAACAGAACGCTGGGTAAATTAGAAGGCTCGGTAATTAGTTAAAATGCAAGTATATTAGTCAAAATGCTAGGTAGATTAGTCGGAATGCAAGTAGATTGGTCAGAATGCTAGGAGATCAGGCTCAAGACTCACTGGAATTGAAGAATATGGAAGAAAGATAGGCCGCCCTATTTTTTTTTTGTTGTTGTTCCTGGTAAGGAATTTATGCCACGTGGCATGGCGTATTGGACCTCGTGGCAGAATCAAGCATAATCTGCTTTTACGTTTGAAATAATTGGTCTTATGCATCTTGTATAAAACAAAGATGCATTAAGAGATGAACATGCTTTGTCTACGTTAATTGCAAAAGAAGATATTTTTGTTGATGGTTCTTATTGACTTTGCTAACGGATCCTTCTTCTAATCCCGAATTTCTAGCACTTATTTATGTGTTTGTTAGCCCATGAGCTAGCATTAGAATCAATCAAACTTAAAGAACTAAAGCATATGATAAAACATGCCAAGGTCATGCGAAACTTAGACTAGGTTTCTTATGCATAGATAAAAGGGCAAGAAGCAACACTGAGTGCCATGCTTGCTATGTTTGCCATGGCTAAGGTTGAATTGTCCATC
>JAJEKV010001105.1:0-16959 GCA_021234155.1 Isoetes taiwanensis | reverse complement strand
TGGCTTAAGGCTGCAAATTGGTCTCTATGGTCTTGCAAGAGTCCATGAAAGGTAAAAGTCCTGCTTAAACAGATTTAAAAGGTTTTTTTTTTTTTAAAAAATGCTTGTCTTCTTTGTATTATACATTTGACAGGTATTATTGAGCGGTTGGACTTGGAAACCATTGGCATTTGTGCCCGTGGGTTGCCTCATACATGGTTAATATATGTTTTTGCACCATATCATGGACTTGGTTAATGGTATATGGTATGTATAGTGGTTATGGAATTATGAGGATGTAAATCAAAATCATATTACAAGTGTAGGCGCTTAAGTCTATTTATCGTAATAACGAAAATTGTCAGAAGTTCGATTTTAGGGTACCAAAATCCCATGGCTTTTATCGGCGCCTACACAAACCATGTTTGGTCCACTACTACTAGGCTATGACTTTTGACAGCAGATGGATATGAATCATGGGGAGATATCAAATCCGCACAAGATTAAGCTACTCAAGGTGAGATAATCCCATACACATTGATTTATGGATACTATAAGATTAAGGTTTCGATGTAACATAGGCCCTAATATAAGATAAACTTAGTGTCGCGGGCCTAGATTCCCACGGATTTGATGCTACCGGTTATATCGTATTTGTAGTATTGCATCTCTTACCCTAGTAGTACGTAAAAATGGGAGGGAATAAATGCAATATGCCCTCAGATATTATAAGGAGTTTGATTCGCACGATACCCATTTAGTTCCGATGAAGAAAGCCCTCTAGAGGAGGAGTGGCTTGCAAAAGAATTTCGCGGCTTGTCTTGTAACCGATAAGCCAAAGGAAAGTGAGATGGATTCGTGGAACTATGTCGGGTCTAAGCGCCTTGGTCTTACAATCAAGGATCCGGGGCACGTAAGGTGGATATATGAATAAGTATGATGGTGAAGGGCATAAGCAAATCCGGCCAACATCGAATCGTCCCCGATACACGTGAAGAAGACCTTGAATATGATAATGAAGACTTTCGTGTTTGATCGATCCGAAAGTGTAGTATGTTTAAAAATTATTTGATTAAGTACTTGTTCCTGCATGTTTGATACTTATCTTGGTCCAGGAGGTAGTAAGGATTGCTTAAACATAACCATACACTTGAGAATATAGAGATGTACTCTGGATTTTGCATCCCGAACTTGTGATTCATTTATAGAAGTAGTTTGCTTCATGTCGGGTTTTACCGCACTCACATGAAATATCTCACGTTATTTAAAACTTATACTTCGCGGGTATTAAAATAAGCACCGCTGCATCTTTTTATTTAGCATGGAATGGATTTGGGGTAAAAAGGCTACAATAGGTGATCATAAGAGTCGAGAAACCTAATGTACCTTTTGGTCCCTCACCATTACCAAATTCTTGCTAATGTGGTGTTGGTTGGTCGCAGTACCTACCGGCTTCCTCTCTTATTGTGGTTTTTTTACTTTCAAGTTCATATCTGGCTAAGGAAGAAGGTGATGGCTATGGGAAGTTTATAAGGAAACTATCCTCAATACTACAAATGGTTTTCAGTTGGAAAAAGGGAAGAAATACCTATCTTAGTATTGCTGTTTTGACATTTTGATCTATCTGTGCCACTGTTTACATTGGGAAAAGTTTCTGGCATATGAAACATTCTGAATGATTATATGTTCCAGCTTTTATTTCTGTGCTACTTTGCTATGGTTATAAGCATACAGTATTAGCAATTTATTATGCTACTCCTTTTACCCTTGAACTATTATGCGTGGCAATGATTTTTGTACTCAATATAATCAAGATAGTTATGGGCCTCATATCGCCTTTTATTGAATACAATAGTAAATGATCATGTTTACAGTACTGTTTGGTGTTCAGTGTGATGCCTTTACTATGAGCATGGTTTATTTATACATTTGTGTTCTACATCAAAAAACCATGCTAATAGATCAAGAGATAACAAGTGTATTATATGTAGCCTTAATTCTTATTTCGAAATAAATAAGGATTTAACTCTAGGTTGTAAGACGGCATCAGTACTATGGTTTAAGTGTTGATGATGGACCACTATTGGTAAACCTTTAAATCTTCTCGGTTTGGATATCACTTATGTCTAAAGAACCAGCTATTGTCTTCTTTGACCTACTTTGGCTTTGTATCATGTCATAAAACGATGCTATAGATTAAATAGTTGATGTCCTAAGATAGTTGGTGCCATCATGGAAATATTCCGAGTATGGGCTGATAATACTACATATGGGATTGACCATAGTAGATGTCATGGCTAGTGGGCTTTTGCTAAGGCTAGTGTGGACTGGATTTTTTTAGGAACTTCAGTTCCCTGGTCTTACCAGGGTCACCGAAATCTGGGACTCAAGTATTTAATGTTATAGCATTAAGACATTTGCAGTATGAGTTATCTATGTTTATTTGTATGATTACTGCTGACCATCATTGCACTGAATACAGGAAACAGAAACGACCTTTGAAACCGTGTTACCCACATGGAACAAAGAACTCACTGATATTGGGTACGGATACTTCAAATCTGAAGTGCCAAACTATGCTGTGCAGAGTATACTATGCTGCATCAGACAAATCAGGGCCCATGAGTATATTATACAAAAGGAAGCAGCCAGGGGTCCGGGACAGTATTCTGCCATTTCACATCTCGGTTTCAATCAATGGGTCAAGGCATTTCCAATTATCAACAAGGCAGGCAATGACGTTGACAAGATCGTCAAGGTTGTTGATGAACTCTACAGTAATCTACCCGATTTGATTTACCAATGGACTGTAGAGGAGGACACATGCAAAAGTCAGTATCTGATTGGTCTTAAGGCGCTTGAAAAGGCCAATAAGATCAATGCTAAAACAAGTGCAGTACAATACTGCAATGAGGCCGATGAGGATGACCCTTTTGAATCAATACTTACATCGAACAGATAAGGCTAATCAATAGCAACAATAATTCGGATGGGACCGTGACATTGATACCTTTGAGTTCACTTTGAACAAATTGCCTTAACTTTCCTATAATCCCCGAAATACCGGTAGAGAACCATGCTCTTCTATGTAATCAAGGGATTTGAGGACCAAGAATTTTGGTGCACTTGCTCCTATTAGCAAAGATACATGGATCCTACTTGGTGACCTACGACTAAAGACCGCATTGTCGCCGCCAACACCGCAGCCCATGCGACCGAGAAATTTGTGAACAAAGAAGAGATCAAGTGCAATGTGGATACTGCTTTTTGATAAAAAGTGCACCAAGAGTAAGTATATGTATAAAGCCGCTTTAAGGGGCACATGGCATACCCCAATATTTGGGTGGATGAATTCTATCTAAAAAGAATATGGAGAACTTTATGCCCCTACATTAAATGTGTGTGTGTGAAGACAGAGACAAAAAGAAAAAATAAGAAAGCAAAGATGTCGACAATATGACATGGCTTGATCACTTTGGTCCGGTATATGCTAAACAACTTGATACTTTTATCCGCATATGTCTCCAAATGCGCACAGATGGTTACATTCGTGGGCTTCCTCAAAGGTCCTCTCAAGACTAGTATCATGGCATTCATTGCATACTTGGATGTGAGGGAGATTTTAATCCATATGACCATGAAGCTAGTCACGATCCTTGGTCGATCTCAAAATCAATCTCAAAGTGTAAAATGGTGGATATATGCTAAAAGACTATCAAACCCATTTCTTTCCTCAAGGATATGGGTCGCCGCTAGCAACAATAGTAGCGTAACCATTAGTAAGACCTCCTCGCTAGCACTTCTTGCAAGAAGTTGAGCAAAGGTTACAAGACCACCAAGGATGACTACAAAGCCGTTAATGAGGCTCCCGCCGGTTCGATAGTACATCCGTTGAGTGCATTGGCACACAAATACCGCCGATATTCAAATACCAAGAACAAAGGCACTGACACTCGTGGGAAGGCTACTTCTGGAGCGGTTGTGCTGGACTACTCAACATGATTACATGGTATGTTTGTACCTTCTTCATAATCTACACTGATTTTGTGCATAGTAGGATATACTCTGAAATGTAGCCGGGTAACTCTATGATTAATCCACTCTCCGTTATTACGCATCATTGCCACTTGGCTTTTTTAAAAAAATCCACTACCATTTGGGGTGGTAAAGCCAGAATTTTGTTTTTTGGGTTTTTCTTGCTTTACTAGTATTAAAAGTATGTTTATGATGCAGTTGTCTAAGTCAATTACCAAGAACTGTCAAGGAAGACTCTCCTTGATAGATGAGAGGCCCAAAAACAAGTTTAGAATCATACACTGTACCTTTTTGTCCAAGGTGCAGATCAAATCTGTTTACCAAGGATTTTTCACAATGTAGCTACTGAGTGTTTCAGTGAGATTGGGCAGGACATGATGGACAACACCATGTTTGGCTGGAAGTATTGTGAAAATCTCCGTGATTTATTTTATAAACCTTTCTACATTTTTGCACAAGACACTAAGGTCCCTTGCCCTTGCAAAAATCCTAATGTGGCCACCTTTGTGGACCCTATGATTGGGCATGTACGTACCACTAAGATTACTATTGTCAGAAATATAATGCTCAGAAATATGTTTAGAAAAGGCCTCAATCATATTCCTAATAGGGTTTTGGTCATTAAAGAATTTGAAGAGGAGATTGGGAAAGTATGTGATTCCTTCTTTGAGGCACATAGGTTCTCTTATCCAGATATTAGTGATGATGAAAAGGTAAACTTCAAAGTGAGGGTTACTGATATTGCCATCAACAGAATTAAAATCGCCATGAAAAATGAGGGTACGAGAAAATTTGCTTTGATGGATCCAAGTGTTATCAGAAACATGGAATGGCTTGCAACTAACTTCTATGTCTCAGGAGTTGATAAGGCCACTAACAATCCAAATTTTATATGCCCCGAACATGTTAGGGATATGGCATTAGAAAGACTCGAATAGCCATGATTTTTGATCATCCCTAAACAAAGAAAAAGGAGATACGCATAAAGATTAAGGAGGATATACAACATTTAATTGGGTATATCGGTTTTGAATCCGAAAGACTGCCTTACCTACTTGGGGTATACAAGGCACATAAGCATGACTATAGATGGATCACTAATGCCCATAATACCATATATACGGAGATCTCACAAATAGTTACAGCTGGGCTCAATGATATTTTGAATTGCTGGCCTGACATTGCCATGATGTTAAGTGCCAATGTCCACACTTTAATGCCGTGGAAAGTTAATAATGAAGTTGATTAACCCTGGGCTTATGATGTGGTTATTAACCTTCCTTCCAAAATTCATGACATCTTTGTGGTCGACATAACCGATGTTATGAAAACATTCCACTACTTGGGGATAATGGAATCAGACCGCCATAGAATTGATTATTAATGCTTCTTGAAATGGCGTAAAAGTAGGCATCTAACAATGAATTATGGATTAAACGGGCCCTAATGGGTTCAAAGACTAAGTGGTTTAAGATGGATCCAAAAGGCAAATGCTGGTCTAAAATGGAACACCATATCTTCATTAGAGCTAATCATTGGCTTTTGTCCAACTGTTTCATTGCAATGGGTGAAAAAATATGGCAACAGGTATGTGGGATCCCCATGGGATTTGCATGTAGCCCAAGCTGGTGCAACCTATATCTTGCCTGGTTTGAGGTAAATTTCATTAAAAAACTAGCATTTCAGGGCAGATACAAGGAAATTGGTATGTTTAAATACATTTTTAGATATATTGATGACCTGCTTGCTATAAACTGTCCCATATTTAGAGAATTTCTGAAGACAGTACTTGGAGACTCAATGGATGGGCTCAATATATATGATATGAGCAGACTTGGAATCAAGGAAGAGACAGTGCTGCACACAAGGTATGGACTGAAACCCATTGTGGCTACAAGGTTAATTTCCCTAATTTATCAATTGAGATTGTCAATAATATTACCGGGTCTATAAGACCACAAGATATGACAAGAGGGATATTCTACCCTTTCTCTTTTAAATTTGTATTATGCCGATAGTCAGAGACCTTATCTACAAAAGCTAGAAACGTTATTGTCTCTCAAGTATTACCATATCTGTATGTCAATTCATGCCCTATTAAGGCTGCTGCAGACATCAGTGGACTGATTAGATGCTTCACCAGAAATGGATTTGATGCTCCAGGTTTGAAGAATAAGGTCCTATTTTACATAAGTAATAATACATTTCCTGGACTCAGATACGACAAGATGACTTTGATGGAGGAAATTGCTTCTATGACCTAAGGTACTTTATGTAATGATCTACACTCAACTTTTCAGTTATGATCATTATTCCATAAGTTCTATTCCATAAGTTCTGGGTTGCATATTTACTAATAGGGTATGGGATGGACCCCTGCTGTGCTGGTAGGGGTCCACCCTCCCTATGAATGCACAGCCATATGAATTGGGCCATACCTACCCTACGGCAGGAGGTAGGTTTTTTTTAAAAAATGCTTGTCTTCTTGTATTATACATTTGACAGGTATTATTGAGCGGTTGGACTTGGAAACCATTGGCATTTGTGCCCGTGGGTTGCTCATACATGGTTAATATATGTTTTTTGCACCATATCATGGACTTGGTTAATGGTATATGGTATGTATAGTGGTTATGGAATTATGAGGATGTAAATCAAAATCATATTACAAGTGTAGGCGCTTAAGTCTATTTATCAGAATAACGAAAATTGCTGTAAGTTCGATTTTAGGGTACCAAAATCCCCTTTTTATCGGGCGCCTACACAAACCATGTTTGGTCCACTACTACTAGGCTATGACTTTTGACAAACAGATGGATATGAACTGGGGGAGATATCAAATCCTCGCACAAGATTAAGCTACTCAAGGTGAGATAATCCGACATTGATTTATGGATACTATAAGATTAAGGCTTCTGCATGTAACATAGGCCCCAATATAAGATAAACTTAGTGTCCGGGCCTAGATTCCCACGGATTTGATGCGCTGGTTATAAGTGCTGTACGAGTATTGCATCTCTTACCCTAGTAGTACAGAAAAATGGGAGGGAATAAATGCAATATGCCTGTATATTATAAGGAGTTTGATTCAGACGGATACCCATTTAGTTCCGATGAAGAAAGCCCTCTAGAGGAGGAGTGGCTTGCAAAAGAATTTCGTGCTTGTCTTGTAACTGATAAGCCAGTGGAAAGTGAGATGGATTCAGGGAACTATGCTGGGTCTAAGCGCCCTTGGTCTTACAATCAAGGATCTGGGGCACAGAAGCAGGGATATATGAATAAGTATGATGGTGAAGGGCATAAGCAAACTGGCGCCAACATCAGGAATCGGGTCCCTGATACACAGGAAGAAGACCTTGAATATGATAATGAAGACTTTCAGGTTTGATCGATCTGAGTGTAGTATGTTTAAAAATTATTTGATTAAGTACTTGTTCCTGCATGTTTGATACTTATCTTGGTCCAGGAGGTAGTAAGGATTGCTTAAACATAACCATACACTTGAGAATATAGAGATGTACTCTGGATTTTGCATCCCGAACTTGTGATTCATTTATAGAAGTAGTTTGCTTCATGCTGGGTTTTACTGTACCACATGAAATATCTGCTGGTTATTTAAAACTTATACTTCTGTGGTATTAAAATAAGCACTGTTGCATCTTTTATTTAGCATGGAATGGATTTGGGGTAAAAAGGCTACAATAGGTGATCAAAGAGTCGAGAAACCCAATGTACCTTTTGGTTCCCTCACCATTACCAAATTCTTGCTAATGTGGTGTTGGTTGGTCAAGTAAACCTGCTTTCTCTTATTGTGGTTTTTTACTTTCAAGTTCATATCCGGGCTAAGGAAGAAGGTGATGGCTATGGGAAGTTTATAAGGAAACTATCCTCAATACTACAAATGGTTTTCAGCTTGGAAAAAAGGGAAGAAATACCTATCTTAGTATTGTTGCTTTTGACATTTTGATCTATCCGGCAATCGCTTACATTGGGAAAAGTTTCTCGCATATGAAACATTCCGAATGATTATATGTTCCAGCTTTTATTTCTCTCGTGGCTACTTTGCTATGGTTATAAGCATACAAGATTAGCAATTTATTATGCTACCCCTTTTACCCTTGAACTATTATGCGGGTAATGATTTTTGTACTCAATATATCAAGTTATAGTTATGGGCCTCATGGTCGCCTTTTATTGAATACAATAGTAAATGATCATGTTTACAAGATCGCTTGTGTTCAAGTAGATGTTTTACTATGAGCATGGTTTATTTATACATTTGTGTTCTACATCAAAACCATGCTAATAGATCAAGAGATAACAAGTGTATTATATGTAGCCTTAATTTTATTTCAAATAAATAAGGATTTAACTCTAGGTTGTAAGACTCAAGATCAAGATTATGGTTTAAGTGTTGATGATGGACCACTATTGGTAAACCTTTTAAATCTTCTCGGTTTGATATCACTTATGTCTAAAGAACCAAATATTGTCTTCTTTGACCTACTTTGGCTTTGTATCATGTCATAAAACGATGCTATAGATTAAATAGTTGATGTCCTAAGATAGTTGGTGCCATCATGGAAATATTCCGAAGTATGGGCTGATAATACTACATATGGGATTGACATTATTTGGAATAAACATGCCTCTCGGGTTATAATTCATATTGTTAACATATCCGGATATTACCGGACTTTCTATGATGTAATGTCATGAACTATAGCTTCAACTAAAAAATGATGAATTAGTATTGTTCCACCGAATAGCTTTAAACGAAATGCCATAACTTTGGTGTACGTAATCATTGTTTGAGAATGAGATATACAATAATTTAATAACATATATGACTAACGTTGTTTAGTCCTCGCTTAATTTTGGGGTCACAATGGGTGTCCGGGGCATGATACACTCTTGCGCATAAAAGCACAAGGAAAATTTTCGACATTATGTGCGCATAAGATCCATGGTCAACTAACTATTATTTGACATGGTAGCTCATATCATAAACTTTAAAATCTACCATGGTAATGCGTAAAAAAAATACCATTGTATTTTACAAAATTAATTACGTAAACTTTGGAATAGCAAGATTTGATATGACGAAAAACTAAAATGGAACTACATCATCTCGATTATTTCTACGTAGATGAATGCGTATCCAAGATTTGCCTCCATCCCGCTTTGCTCGAAGGGGCCACCGACTGGGCGCCGAGCTGGCGGAAGGCCAGCGTCCTGCTGGGCGCCCCAGAAGGGTGGCTACTGAGGTAAAGGATGGGTGGCGCTGGCGCCGGGCCGCACCTCCCCAATCGACCATCAATCGCTTTCGCCGAAATGCCATACCGGGTTATGGTGTTCAGCCTATTGAGGCGCTTTGTTTTTCACGCTTCCCGGTGCCTTCGTCACCGCCTTTCCCGCAGGTAGCCGCCTGCGGGTTTAGGGAATTGACCCATTCCTGCGGGGCTCTTATGGTCTAGTGGTTTGATCGAGTCCCAGTGGGTCGACTGGATCTGCACCAAGATTCATTTGCCCCGGTTTTAGCGAAGATGGAGACTTTAGCCAAGGCATGGCCCGCTTCAGCATCCACCGAAAGAGGTTACTGGCCGAGGCGTCAGGTTCCCTCTGCTTGTTGGAGACATGCTTGCTGCTTTTGCAATAGCATGAATTTTTTGATATGTAGTCATCCCGCAAATGCTTTTTTCCTGTGTGGTTTTAACTGGGCCTGGGTGATTATGTTTTTCCATTGAGCCTGTAAGGGCTTCTACCATGTTCCGCAAGGGACTTCGGCCCCGCCTTGTACTTAGGGTCCCATAGCCCCGATTGTCTCCGGGACGCAAAAGTTTCTTCCTTCCTTCCTTTCCTTCCTACAACCCGTAATGATCATGGAGAACAACGAGCCATTAAAACAAAGGTATGGTGTAGATCTAAACCAATTAGGTTTCAAAGATGTATATGAGGATTCGTAGATATGACTACTGAAAATATTGTTTAAAACCCTAAATGAGAGTGCTTTAATGGGGTCCCAAATGATCATGATGTCATAGATGGGGATAGAAGATTTTCGACATAGCATTGGCATAATAAATCAAGGTTACACGGGCCCAAATTTTCATGGAAGTAGAAATGGGCGTAAAGAAAGGCGCTTTTAAATCTAGCTACCTAGAAAGAGACTAGCCGAGGAATTAGCAAAAGTGCAAGAATAAGAAGATCTTCCTTTTCACAAAAAAAAAAAATGGCGTAAAACAGAATCCAAGATCCGTGGATAAGAGCAAAGAAAGCAAAGGATGCTATTGAATCCAATCGATCCAAAGAAATATGGAACCCCCGCTATACCTACCACAAAGGACATGAGAGCAATATTGATTCACCGATACATCTTCGGAAAGCAAGATATTGGTATGAAGCATCCGCAATCAACAAATCAACAAAAATGAAGACATCAACCGCACCTAATTCTCCCCTCTCAAAGTCCGGAACAATGATACCTTCATCAATGTTTTTTTCATAATTTACTCTTCAAGAATCATAATTAGACTTAAATACTAGTGATATATGATATATTTGATGGTTTAGTTCATTTAACGGTTTTGTCAATTTTGTACCTCAATTCCAATGCGCTTGTTCACTTAGAAATATGCCTAAACAAGGGCTCTATGAAGAATGATAACCGAGATCTAGTAACCACTTATGTGATATCATATTGTATGCTTACCTCTTTAATTGATAGTCTAGAACTGAAAATAATAATCTATTAAATCTTAACAGTATATTTGCCTGACTTTAGATCCGACACTCTAGAGCATTATACGTCCGTGCATGGTTTTACTTGTGTTTTCTGCAATGCTTAGCATATTTTGCTAATCGAAATAGGCTCCAAATGTACCATGACATGGACTTCTTTCTAGAAATAGATCTGGAAACCCTTAGCTGCTATAGATGTACGCACAAAGATTAAAGGCCCTTTTATATTTTTAAGTGTGGGGATTGTAATGTAGCTTACTAAATGCCTAACATCCGTCAGACTCGAAATAGGTCATGACACTCCGCTTTGTTCTTGAAATTGGCTCAAACTCTTAGTCGCTATCGATGATTGTAATTGTAAACAAAGTCTCTTATACTTTGCATGAGAGTTCTAATGTAGCCGTGCTAAATTGCTTAGCATTTGTTTCTCTATAAAATTAGGTTCCATTATGCATCACATGGGCTTTTCTTAAAAGATATGTTCAAATCAGATTGGCTATTAGATGTTCTATGGATTCAAAGCTCCTCTTATTTGGCGGTTGAAATCTGGCTACAAATGTTGTTGCATGTCGCAAAATTGGCATGAGTATGTGGTATTATAGATCCGAAGTTTATGTGAGTGTTCCCTCTAGATCTACCGAATGTAACTCATGGCATCTTGCTTACCGCTGGAACCTATGGGGTGGTATTTGTGACTCATGAGCTTCTCGTGATGATAATACATGTTTGACCAGAATTTAGGATTTGAGGGGTTTATTTGCATAGGCACCTACTTTGAATAAATAGACATAAAAGTGATGGACATAATCTAAAATGCATGCATTATATTTAGTCATGGTGTATAGAATCCAAATCTATGCAGAATATCTTGGGGTAAATTGAATAAGGAAACCTTCTTCCAATGAGGAAATCTGGAAATGCATGCCTGTGGAGCGATATGCTAGTAATGTACACTTTGTTTAAGTGTGCATGCATAATTAAATTAATGTATGGAATTTCTAATGGGTCGTGGACATATAGATTTAGTCTCAGAAAGAAATTTACATCTTTCTATTGTGTTGTGCTAACAAATAAGGTGATGGGCAATAAGCCTAAGAAACCCATCACACTGCTAGTAGCTTAGGCTTTTACCCATTAAGGCTAACCTGCCTCCCTCGGGTTCCATCAAGTAGTAACTTGGTTTCTGTTCCTTACTTGTATGCATGCAAGAGTTTGGAAGATTTTTTTGTCCTTGAGACATGATGTTTTCAAAATCATAGACATGGCTCAAGAGAAGTCAACAAGAATACTTTAATAGATATGAATTCATTGATTAATTTGTAATCTATTTGCAAGCTGATTTTTAATACTCAAATCAAAGGTAAAATTTTTTTATTATCTCTTTCTCGCTTTTCTCAGAACTATATCTTGCCTTTGGACTTATGCACCTATTGGTCCAAAGGGCTGCAAATTGTACCTTGATACATCCTTGAAAAGGATGTTTAAAGGTAAAAAGACAAATGTCTTAAAAAAGTTTTTTTTTTTTTTTTTTTTCGATTAATTAGAGAAGTAGGAAAACTAGTGGTGGGGTTACTTGACAATGGAGGCTCGAGAATTATAAGACAAGAATCCATAAAGTAAGAGGCTATATGCTCTAATTTCAATAAGTAATCTAATTAAGATGTTTAAGAAGAGGTCGAATCAGAAAAAGGAAAAAGCTGCATCAATCAAGTAGAAGGTTAGAGACAAATGCCTAATAAAGAGAATAGAATAGATTATAATAGAATAGAATGGTTTTATCATCCATGGAGACCAATCGACGATGGGATCTAAATGAAAGAGCGCAAACCCCTTTATTACCGTTCCGCTTTAAAACTCCCACCCCTGGAGGGTTTTGAGGAAAAATCGCGGGTACCGGCCAAAACCATACAAATATACATATCATGAAGTATATACATGTCAAGTAAACGATCGAGGACATAATTGATCCCGCATATCCATGACCTTTTGAAGGTATGATCACATCATCCGGCATCGATGCCATCACATATAGTAGTTGGCTAGCCCGATCAACTCAACATAGTATGTCCGTGATTTGATCATATGCTAACAGTCTAGGGTATGGCATCTATCCTCAACGGTTCCCATGTGGTAGCATCGGGCGCCAAGGCGCCTTTGACGTGGCTCCCCAATCCATCTACTTGTCTCAATTTGGACATGATGTGCACTTGTGTGAAACAAGACAATGAGTATGTGCCTTTCCTTTGCGTGTGGATATGTAAGTAGCGCTATGACCCTATTCCAATGTGGGGGTTAGTGGCACTGTAATGTATTATCTTGACATCTCATATCTTGCTAAGAAAGCAAGTGTCAAGGTATTGCCTCGCTATGGTGATCACCGCATACACATGTATGCACATGTGCTCCTCGCACATACCATCTAGCAAGCCACCGAGCTCACTTTTCCTTCCAAAGAAGCCCCTCGAGGTATATTGGCGACCCCATTGCTGCTCGTGATAAGCTAGGTTAGGGAGACGAAGCATCGGCCCATATTGATCACCTTTTGAAAGTAGACGATGTGGCTTATCAAGGGCCACCCTCTAGAGGGGCAAGAAACATGTCTTCTATAAGAGGATTTGATATGGGACCGCGGACCTCACCCCTACCGGCCCATGCTAAGAATGCTTTTGCACCGCCTCCAAGTCATTTCAGTGTAGTGAGGGACACCACCGCCCCGTGATTTCAGCCCCTATGAAAGGACGGCTCCATTAAGACCCCCTCGATACGTATGACCGATGGGGCCCAATCATACAACTCGCCTCTATAATTATTGTTCTACATTGTATATAGTGCCTTTCAAAGATGTCACTGCCGCTATAACCTGGATGGAAGTGTTTCAAGGCATAGCGTAAGGAAGATGGAGGTGGCGAATATAGAGAAAGAGCAATTAGCGCTTTTAGAGATATGTGACCGCTAGTAGAGGCAATCAATCCTATTAGAGGGTGCATACTAGCTTACCAAAAGTAAAGCTCCAACGCATCGCCGCCTTGCTCATAAAACACCTTAATCCAAAAGGAAGTTGATACTTATTTGATCAAAGGTTATGGATAGCCAGCATTGATCGTAGATAGAAGTCGGGCTTCCTTAAAGATAATATGGTCTTGCCTTTAGCCTTAAGGTGGATATGGTTGGATGGAAAAGTTTATGTGCCATATCAATTGTTCAATAAGTCTCGACATTATCTAGAATCATCTTCATTGTCCCCGGCTCTGCTTGATTCTATTTTTTAGTGTCTATTTAATTCATTCTTTATCGACTAGTACTATAATGGAGTTCCAATCCAAAAAGCTTATGTAATGGCCAACCACTTTTTAATATTCCAAAACCCATATTATCAACAAGCCCTGGTAATCGCAGATTTCATAGCTATCAAATTTGTTAACCAAATTGTCTTATCATAAAGGTTCTCGCCATAATAATATCCTTTGTCATTCCCTTTATAGGCAATCTATGTGAACATGTTATTCTAATCCAACTCGATGGTCTAAAGGTAAGGCTATGTGAACATAGTATTCTCACATCAACCTTGATGGTTTTAAATAATAAAATAAGGAAAAGGCAAAGTTTAAGGACTAGGAAAAAAAAATGACAAGACTATGTGAACATGTTATTCTCAATCCAACTTGGTGGTTTCTAGGAATATTTTTGCCGCAAGAAAAATTTCGATCTAAAGCTCCTCGGCGAAGCGCTACCGCTGAAAGGAAGCGCTCAAGGCCAAAAATTTCCCTCGCAAGAATTTCTCGACGGGGCCAAACGCCAGCTTTGATATTTCCTACGGTCGTAAATTTTTTTCCTACACTTTCCCAAAACCAAAAAATCAAGAAAGCATCGAGAGAAAGTTTCGTGTTTTAAAACAAGGCAAAACAAACCAAATATCAAGGCGGCGCTTTATTTCGTGAATAATAATAAAAAAAAAGGAAGGCAAAGGATAATATTATAATGAGAGCCTTTTTTCTAAAAATATCCACATAGATGGCTACGAGAAGGGGTCATGACTCTAAAAAGGGAAAAGCTAAGTAGAAGGTTAGAGAGAGCAACCCAATAAAGGTCGAAAAGGCAAGAGCTATAGAGGAAGCAATGACCGCTTCAAGGAGATTGGCGACCAGCTAGCAGAGGCTTATGTAATCATCTACATATAATGAAATAATGCAGAACTTACCTTTATATCTCAACATATATAGGGTATGGTTGCCTTCCTTCACAGATAGACCCGGGATCGCCACCCTCCCTTTGAACATACGCTATGTGCCGCTAAAATAAAAAATCAATGGCTAAGATTTAATGTTACGATAACAGGCCCATCCACCACGAAAGGAAAATCCATCCCCCACCATTTATGGGTCCTCACTAAAAGTGTCATAACTTCTTTTCACATCTCTATTCGCAAGCACATGGACGCAATTTGAAAGCCATTTGAAGGGCTTTCAATGATGTAGATATCTCCCACGCTTGCTCTTAAATATCTTGCAAAACTTCAAAGAAGTGGATGGAAATCCCCCTCTAGAAGGGGATCACTTACCTGAGGGGCCATTAGACCCTCCTCTTCCGCTGCAGACTCTAACTTTTTGTACATATGTCGACCAGCGATTTGTTTTTTATTGGAAACGCAAAACACATTAGGTATCCAAAAACATATTTTTAACCAATTTTGACTTTGACCGGCTCTCCATTTTTAGTTTGCCTCTTAAGTGCGCGCCAAAAACATGGCTTTATTCATACCCTATATATATATTTCCATTGTTATTAAGCTTTTCAAACCCTTTACTTCCTCTCTTTATACTTATCTATGCATCTTTAACATTCTCTAGGTGCTTGCCTTTAAATCATAAACCGCGACGCTTTAGTTTCCAAACCATGTTCTCTTTCTTCAAAACCTGAGCTTGTCTCATCTATATTTCTTTTCTCAGTAAGCTAGCATTTAGAAATGCAAAAGTTTTACATCCATATGATGCAATATCAAGTTTCATAGCATTAGCTACGCCAATACAGCTTCTTATACTTGTTAATTTTACAATTGAGAATATGTTTCATCATAGTCCATTCTTTTTTTTGAGAGAACCCCCTCGAGCAAAATCTCGCTTTGAACCTTTTTGATCCATCGACATTTGTATTGATCCTTTTTATTTCCAACCAAATTTTATCTCGGCAGCACAATTTACCAATTCATACGCGACCAGCTTTTAAACGATTCCATCTCTTCTTGCACGCTTTGAGCCATTCTAGCTTTTTTTCCTCAATTCACAACATCTTCAAAATATTTAGGCATGCCAGTTCAAATATAGGTACTATCTCCTCGCTATGAAAGTTGTGTCTAAACCATTCCTACTTCAGATCCAGATAGTTGTTTCATCAACCTTTGTCCTGAATTTGTGTCACAATATCAATCTTCTTTGAACCATTACGAGCACTTATACTATCGTGGTTTACTCTTACTGAATTTTGTAAGATCATACCTACCTTTTATAGAATTTATTCTCATCAAATATGACGGTTGACTAATTATTACTTTTAATATTTCCTAAGATAAAAATTCTCAGATCCATTTGGCTCCTCATCATAACCGACTAGAAATCCTATCGCTTCTATCATCCAACTTAAGTCTTAATTTTTCAGAACATGAACATAGGTCGGACAAACATAGGCTTTGAAGTAATCATATGCAAACCCCTGCTTTTACCTTTTGACCAAGTTACCTCGTGTATATTACCATTCGTGACTACTCGATGACAACCTATTTTGTATAAAGAACACTGTTTTAATTGCTTCCTCCCAAAGATAATTGGGAGGACTTGCAAATTTCAACATTGATTTTACAAAACATCTAGATCGGTTTTATTTCTCCTTTCTCAAGAACACCATTTTATTGTGATGAATATCTACATATTAGCTTCCTTCTTATTCCATGTTCAAAACAAAACTATTTAAACTTTCTAGCCGATATTCATCCCCTATTGATCTAATGCATTTAAGCATACGCCCCATTTGTCTTTCCATTTCACTCACATATTGCTTAGATGCATCAAGTGGTTTCACTTTTAGAGGAACCGGGGAAATCATCAATAAAAAGATATATAATATTTTTATCCATCCTTCCTTCTTTATTCAGGACCTGTGAAGGTCTCAGATGCACGAGATGAAGAGGACTTGCAGCTCTTTTCTTTGTTC
>JAJEKV010001104.1:0-17167 GCA_021234155.1 Isoetes taiwanensis | reverse complement strand
AGGAATGATGAGGGGGACCTTTTTGTTGTCTGAACAAATGGCTATTGAATAACTTTGTATTTGCTCATGGGGAATACAAACTGAAACAAGGTTAGAGGGATTCCTATGGGATTCGCATCAAGTCCTAATTGGTGCAACTTATATTTGGCCTTTTTCGAACTAAGATTCATCAGCAATTTGATACAAGATGGCAGGTTACAGGATGCCAAGTGCTTTGGTTGCACTTTCAGGTATATTGACGATTTGCTGGCTGTTAACAATTCGATAATAAGGAAATTCTTGGGGCTCATAAAAGGGGAAGTTACTGGCTTATCAATTTACAATTTGGAGCACTTGACAATTAAGGACGAGACAGTATATTGGGATAATAGCACAAAAGATAATGGGAGGCAGGTTGATTTCCTAAACATGAGCATTGTTATTAACCTACCACAGTTTGGAAGTTATGAAATATGCAGATTTGATAAAAGGGATAAACTGCCCTTTAAAGCTTGTAAGTTTGTTCATTCAAGCAGTTGTAGGCCATATCTAATGGCCTGCAACATCATTATATCACAAATACAACCATACCTATATGTCTTCTCTAATCTATTAAAAGCAGCTGATGCTTTGACAAGTCTCATTAATGCATTTGTGGAAAAAGGCTTCAGAAGACAGGATGTAATGCATAAAGTGCATAAGGTACTGAAAGAGGAGGAGTTTCCTGGTTTAAGATATGATATCAATATTGTATTCTTTAAACTCTTTGGGTGTGGAAAAAATACTGCAGTTGGCAGGGGGGTCCCTATGGTAGCATAGGGACCCTCCAGTCTCTGTGCTATCAATAATGGGATCTACCTTGCCTTTCGGTAGGAGGAAGGCTATATATATATATATATATGAAGGCTTTGGAAAATCTTAGTAACCAGAATGAACAGAAGTTGAAATTCAAGGTTGTCTGCACACTTAACACCATGCATTGGCCAAATGTGGTGCAATGCTGGAGCTAGGGATGCAGGATGGTATAGTAGATGATTACCAATATACAGGCTAGATGGAAAAAGGTATAAGAAACTGCAAGATCAATTTTGATGAAAATCGAGATAAAAAAGCTTGTTTAAGGCTTGGCGAAGGCATGATGAAATGATAATGGGTCTAAATAGTTGGCTAAAGTTTTTGGCCAATACTTGTATGCAGAATTGAGTACTGTGATCACTGAAAACACTTGTAAGCAGATGCACAATTTGATGGTTTGTATTTGAGGTAGCAATATTTAGTGAGAAGATGCAGGTTTAGGCTAGTCTATAATGGCTGGCAAATTTTCTTTGATGGCATTGAGCTGGCTATGGCATTAATTGAGAATTTGAGCTTATGGTTCATGGTTGGTACACACATAAGGATCTCGCTAGCAAATAAAGGTGATAATTTGATACAAGGAGGAATTTTGACACTAAGGGGTAATCTACCTTTAATTGCATAAAGGGGCAATAAAATCTAGCTTGGTATTGTGCAAGTTTTCGAATGCAAGATATGGTTTAACCTTGGGGAACATTGTATTTGGTTTAGGACCAGATGGTGGTATGGCTTACTGCATTAATTGAGTATTATGAGTGATGGGCTTACCACTCCTAGTTGAATGGTAGTCTGAGGCATGTCTGGTGCATCTTTACAGCTAGTGTTGGTGGAGATATTAATTTGTTTCCACGAGATATGAATGGATAATAATGGAAGAAAATGATCAAATATGGATTTAAGTGTTTAGGGTATTATGATGCTAAGTTTAGTACATTAAGGAAAAGCAACATGGAGGTTCTGGCCTAGGGGTGTGAATTTCTGCCTGTGGGTTTGATGAAATGGCAATAATATTTGGGGACACAAGAAGTGTTAATTTTGATTAAAGTACTTGTTAAGCAAGTTGTTGCTGTTTAGGTGACATTAGTAGAGTAAACAGAGGTGTTGCAAAGGAGTATTACTTTAATGGTAAAGACAAATGTTTGGAAAAATGCTTTACATGATAGGGGTGAGTTGGATATCTGGACATCACAAGTATGTGGTTTATTGGTTTGGATATTGGAAAATACTCGAATTATTGTTTTATTCTACAACCCATGGTGTTAGTGCAGGCGCATGTGTGGCACATTTTTCTGGCTAACTATTATCTGCTTGGTATCTATATTGTTAATTTTTTACAATTAACTTTTTTATTTGTGGTCCGGATATCGTAAAGGGTTTAGGGTTGCGAGGAACCCTAAAATTGAAGCCACGATCGCTGTTGACGGAAGAATAGACAGATTTCTAACTAACTCTTACAAGGTATGATGGAATCGAGTTGTTACATGCATTGTCAGGCCAGCAGATGCCAGGTAACGGGTTCTTTTAATCATGGTTATGATTTAATAGAATCTTTAAGCAGATCAGATGAGGGGTGCGGATTGAAAATTAGTGTAAAAGTAATTAAGCCGAATAGCCTTATAAATTGTAGCCAGCCCTGTGAAATGCTCACCTGCCATTTTATTCAATATGAGCAAAGCCGGAAGGCCTCCTGGGACGCCCAACATGGGTATCACAAGGGCCAAATTGATGGAAGCCTTGAGGAGAGCAGGGATTGAGCCCAGTGGGGTGCAACCCACTAAGGCTCAGTTGTTGGAGCTGTGCAGAAGCAAGGGAATAGATGTCAATAAGGAGGGTAATTCCTGCCTTACGAAATTTATCCCTATCAGGCCTTGTAGCAGTACTGCAAATGCTAAAGGCAATGAAGTTGCAGGCAGCAGTAAATTGATTGATAATATTCCTGATAATGTTCCTGATAGCATTGAACTGGATGATGAAGATGAAGAAATAATCTCTGAAAATGAGATTCAGCAAAATCAGGTCTATCTAGTTAGTTCTAATTGAAGTATTTTGATAATTTTGCATATGACATGGCCTAATTGCATGGGTGTTTGACTGAACTCCTTTGTTCCTCTGAAATTAATGGTTATGTTGTGGGTAAAGGGCGATAAGCCAAGGGAAAACACTGGTTACCTGCTAGTCCTTACACATTTTACCCTGTTTGGCTAACTTGTGTTTTGTTGGACTGCAGGTAACCGTCTTCCCTTCTCTCACATTTTTGTGGTTGAAGTTTTCAAGGCAGCAGTATAAGCAAATTGATAATATCATATCTGGATATCTGTGACTTGTTATGTAAATTCTGTTTAAGCAATCAGGTAAATATTTTACTTATAATGCTTGCTGATAAGAGGATGCAGTTTGGACATATTTGTAAAGTTTTGCAATCTTTTGATTCCGATTTCTTTAAATCCAGCCTTCTGTCTCTATCTATAGTATGGGTTGGTAAATTTTCTTGTATTGTGACCTTTATAAAATGAAATAAGATGGGTTCTACTGGTTTTTTGCATATTTTTTAACCTAAAGCTATGATTTCTTTTCAGTACTATGGTTGAATTAAGTAAATTCATGGTTTACTTTATTTTATTTTATTTTGGTTTTGTATCCTTTATGTGATATGATCAAGTCTTCTTTAAGATATATGCTGTTTTTTGTCTTCAATAGAATATGATCTGCCAGCCTATTATATTTTATTCATTTAAAATTCGTTTTATGGTTTGTTAAGGTGTATGGCATCATATACTTGAATAAGGTTTAAATCTTTTATCCCTAAGGCTCCCCAAACTTGTTTGGGACTGATAAGTCCAATAAATTCTAAAGGAGTTTATTTGGATGTTTAGATTAGTCATAAGGACTTGGTCTAGGCTAGGTATATATATATATCTGTTATATATATAAAATTATTAAGCTGCCCCCTTCTTCATAGAGATTTGGGTGGCGCCACCGTGGCCGTCCAGATCTGAGATCGACGGTCCGGATGGTGCCACCTCAATCCAGGCCAAGCACCCCCCTTCTTCATAGAGATTGATCTGGGCCGTCGAATGTGCTGGATGAATGGCCCAGATGCTGCCACGTGTATTGTGTGCAATCAATGCTACGTGATGAGGTGGCAGCAATATTTAATGCTCTATTAATGTCACATGATGAGGTGGCAGCAATATTTAATGAGCCAATAATGACGTGGCAATTTTGTTTTAATCAAAAACTAAATTCAATCTTAACCCAAATATCATTATATGTATAAGATTATTCTATGTGTGCCTTGAAAACGATGTACCCATGGTGTATATGACATGTTAAAAATATGTAACACGCTTCTCTACCGTGGGATTGGGGACATTGATTGAGTGGCGCGACGTGAGCCATTGGATTATGGATGAGTCATGCATGGGGCATGCATGGCCATGCATGAAGGCATGCAACACATCCCTGGACCATCGGATCAAAAGGGGAGGCGAAATCATGGCCCTTGATTTTTATGAGGAAGGTGTAAGGAAGCTTCCTTAAAAGTGGATTTGATGCAACCAATCTCAACCGTTAGATCAAAAGGGGGGAGGAGAAATCCTAGCCATTCAATTTCTTATTAAATTAGAATTTTTTATATTAAAGGAGGTGAGGTGGCACCCTTTATTTAATGAAAAGATAGTGAGGTGGCAACTCATTAATTATGAAGCTTTCTTGGAAGCTTCTTTTTTTTTGCTCTTCAAACGACTTTATCTTTTTTGGAGGTCTCGGATCAAAGTGGGACCCATGCCATTGGATTCCTCTCATCAAATGCTTTCCAATGAGTAGTGGTTTGGCATCATTCCGCAATGTTGGATAATCTAGGGAATATTCATAGAATCTAAGGGAATCTAAGAGAATCTATGTAATCTAGAGGAATCTTGGGATAATCTTTGAAAGTCACGGGAATCTCAAGAGAATCTTAAGGAATCTATGGGAATCTCAAAAGAATCTAGGGGAATCTAAGAAAGCTTCAAAAAAGGTTTACTAATCGAGGGAAATATTGATGGGATCTTAGAGATCTAAGGGGATATTCATAAAACTTAAGGGAATCTAGGAGAATCTACATAGAATCTTGGGGAATCTAAATGAATCTTCAAATAATCTTTGAAAATCTAGAGGAA
The DNA here is from genome assembly GCA_021234155.1 of Isoetes taiwanensis. Taxonomy (NCBI): domain Eukaryota; kingdom Viridiplantae; phylum Streptophyta; class Lycopodiopsida; order Isoetales; family Isoetaceae; genus Isoetes; species Isoetes taiwanensis. The sequence goes on along the minus strand of JAJEKV010001104.1, from coordinate 12,173 downwards.
TCTTTATAGAACATTAAAATGTAGGGGGATCTTTGTGGAATCTTAGGGAATCATGAGAGATTCCAAGGGATCTTCAGGGAACTTTTGATGGGAGAAGTGTGTTCTACAGGGGAATCTTCATAGAATCTAAGGGAATCTAGAAGAATCTACTTGGAATCTTGGAGAATCTAGAGGAATCTTAGGATAATATTTGGGAATCTAAGGGAATCTTAAGAGAATATTTAAGAATCTAAAGGAAACTAGAGGAATCTTGGGACAACCTTTGGAATCAAGAAAATGTGAAGAGAATCTTAAGGAATCTATGGGAATCAAAAGAATATAGGGGAATCTAAGAGAATCTGCAAACAATATTTGAGAATCTAGGGGAATCTTGATGGAATCTTAGAGAATCTATTGGAATCTTGGTAGAATTTAAGGGAATCTAGGAGAATCTACATATAATCTTAAGGAATCTAAAGGAATCTTTAGATTTTAGAACCTTAGGAATCTAGGGGACGTTTATGGAATTTTAGGGAATTTAGGGGGAGTCCAAGGGGATCTAGGGGAATCTTTGATACTAGGTGTGTTCTACAGGGGGATCTTCATAGAATCTAAGGAAATCTTGAGGAATCTTAAGATAATCTATGGGAATCTAAGGGAATCTCAAGAGAATCTTAAAAGGAATCTCAGGGAATCCTCATAAAATCTTTGAGTATCTAAAGAATCTTGGTTGAATCTTGGAGAATCTCTATAGAATCTTCATCGCATGACTTTAAATTTGATTTCTACTCGAATTTGTACAATTCCTTGAGGAATAATCCTCGGATCTTGGGGAATATAAGCAAACATTGATGGAATCTCATAGTATCTAGAGAATTTTTTCTAGAGTCTTGAAGAATCTAGGAGAATCTTTATAGGATCTTCGTTGGAAGGCACTACATTTGGCTTCTAGTCGAATTTGTACAGTCCCTCATAGTACAATAACTTGTATATATATATCCCTTATCATCTAATCTAATATCTAATATAATAAGAAAATAGCGTCCGTCTGTCGGTCCGTGAGTGAGTGAGTAGTCCACGCCCCATCCACGGTGGAGGATGCGCCACGTGGCGAGATCTCGGCCGTCCGTGGGCCTTGGCCTCTCAAAAGCTCCGAAGTTTGGTGGACAAAATGTTTTTGGTTCACCGCGGACTTGAACCCTGGACATTGCCCCCTAAAACCCCCCACCCTTACCACTAGACCAACCAGTCTTTTCTTAAAATAATAGGAAGTCCATGCTTAGTTAAGGCTGGGGCTTAATTAATTCAAGGATACTCTAGGATGTTCTAGAATGTTCTAGAACCTCTTGGAATGTCCTAGAATGTTCCAGATGCTAAGCACCTCAGTCTAAAAATAGAAAGTCTCAGTCTAAAAATAGAAGTTTTTTGAAACTTTGCAAATGCTCAAAATAGAATGTTGTGGAATGTTCCAGGTGCTCATGGGTAAGCACCTCAGTCTAAAAATAGAAAGTTTCAGTCTAAAAATAGAAGTTTTTTGAAACTTTGCAAATGCTCAAAATAGAATGTTGTGGAATGTTCCAGGTGCTCATGGGCAAGCACCTCAGTCTAAAAATAGAAATTTCAGTCTAAAAATAGAAATTTTTTTGAAACTTTGCAAATGCTCAAAATAGAATGTTCTGGAATGTTCCAGATGCTCATGGGCAAGCACCTCAGTCTAGAAATAGAAAGTTTCAATATAATAAGAAAATAGCGTCCGTCTGTCGGTCCGTGAGTGAGTGAGTAGTCCACGCCCCATCCACGGTGGAGGATGCGCCACGTGGCGAGATCTCGGCCGTCCGTGGGCCTTGGCCTCTCAAAAGCTCCCAAGTTTGGTGGACAAAATTTTTTTGGTTCACCGCGGACTTGAACCCTGGACATTGCCCCCCCAAACCCCCCACCCTTACCACTAGACCAACCAGTCTTTTCTTAAAATAATAGGAAGTCCATGCTTAGTTAAGGCTGGGGCTTAATTAATTCAAGGATACTCTAGGATGTTCTAGAATGTTCTAGAACCTCTTGGAATGTCCTAGAATGTTCCAGATGCTAAGCACCTCAGTCTAAAAATAGAAAGTCTCAAATCTAAAAATAGAAGTTTTTGAAACTTTGCAAATGCTCAAAATAGAATGTTGTGGAATGTTCCTCTGTGCTCATGGGTAAGCACCTCAGTCTAAAAATAGAAAGTTTCAGTCTAAAAATAGAAGTTTTTTGAAACTTTGCAAATGCTCAAAATAGAATGTTGTGGAATGTTCCAGATGCTCATGGGCAAGCACCTCAGTCTAAAAATAGAAATTTCAGTCTAAAAATAGAAATTTTTTTGAAACTTTGCAAATGCTCAAAATAGAATGTTCTGGAATGTTCCAGATGCTCATGGGCAAGCACCTCAGTCTAGAAATAGAAAGTTTCAATATAATAAGAAAATAGCGTCCGTCTGTCGGTCCGTGAGTGAGTGAGTAGTCCACGCCCCATCCACGGTGGAGGATGCGCCACGTGGCGAGATCTCGGCCGTCCGTGGGCCTTGGCCTCTCAAAAGCTCCCAAGTTTGGTGGACAAAATTTTTTTGGTTCACCGCGGACTTGAACCCTGGACATTGCCCCCCCAAACCCCCTACCCTTACCACTAGACCAACCAATCTTTTCTTAAAATAATAAGAAGTCCATGCTTAGTTAAGGCTGGGGCTTAATTAATTCAAGGATACTCTAGGATGTTCTAGAATGTTCTAGAACCTCTTGGAATGTCCTAGAATGTTCCAGATGCTAAGCACCTCAGTCTAAAAATAGAAAGTCTCAGTCTAAAAATAGAAGTTTTTTTAAACTTTGCAAATGCTCAAAATAGAATGTTGTGGAATGTTCCAGGTGCTCATGGGTAAGCACCTCAGTCTAAAAATAGAAAGTTTTAGTCTAAAAATAGAAGTTTTTTGAAACTTTGCAAATGCTCAAAATAGAATGTTGTGGAATGTTCCAGGTGCTCATGGGCAAGCACCTCAGTCTAAAAATAGAAATTTCAGTCTAAAATAGAAATTTTTTTGAAACTTTGCAAATGCTCAAAATAGAATGTTCTGGAATGTTCCAGATACTCATGGGCAAGCACCTCAGTCTAGAAATAGAAAGTTTCAATCTAAAAATAGAAAGTTTTTGAAACTTTGCAAATGCTCAACATAGAATGTTATGGAATGTTGCAGATGCTCATGGGTAAGCACCTCAATCCAAAAATAGAAAGTTTTTTGAAACTTTGCAAATGCTCAAAATAGAATGTTCTAGAATGTTGCAAATGCTCAAAGGTAAGCACCTCAGTCTAAAAATAGAAAGTTTCAGTCTAAAAATAGAAAGTTTGCTTAAACTTTGTAAAAACTCAAATAGAATGTCCTAGAATGTTTCAGATGCTCTAGGGTAAGCATCTCACCTAAAAAACGAAAAGTACCATAGTCTAAGAACGAAAAACTTTGCTAAAACTCAAAAAACTCAAAATAGAATGTTATAGAGTGTTCCGGATGCTATAAGGCAACCACCTATGCTCTAGAAGCACCTCTCAAAAAAAAGTAGAAAGTTTATTGAAACCTTGCAAATGCTCAAAATAGAATATTCTGGAGGTGCTACTTTGGAATTGGTAGTAAGTGTGATGGGTTGCAAATGCTCATGGGTAAACATTCAATCCCTCCCCTAATGATCCCAAACCCTTCTAGGATGTTCCCAAAAGCGAGAGACAAGAGAGAGGAAGAAGAGAGGAGAGAGAAGAGAGAGGAGGAGAAGACTTGAGAGAGAAATAGAAAAGAGAGAGAGGAGAGAAATAAGAGATAAAGAAATAGGAGATAGAGAGAGGAGAGAGATAGAGGGGAGAAATAGAGAGAGAGGAGAGAGAGATAGGAGGAGAGAGGAGAGAGGAGAAAGGAGAGAGGAGAGGCAGGAGAGAGATAGAGAGAGAGAGAGGAGACAGAGAGAGAGAGAGAGGAGAGAGAGAGAGAGGAGAGAGGAGATAGATAGAGGGGAAAATAGAGAGAGAGAGAGAGATAGGAGAGAGAGAGGAGAGAGGATAGAGGAGAGAGAGAGAGAGATGAGAGAGAGAGAGAGAGAGAAGAGAGGAGAGGGAGGAGAGAGGGGAGAGAAGAGAGGAAAGAGGAGAGAGAGGAGAGAGGGAAGAGATAGGAGAGAGAGAAGAGAGAGAGGAGAGAGAGGAGAGGGAGATAGGGCACGTGGGTGGGGCCAAACCGAGGCGAGGCTGCCGGGAAATTCCGAGCCGAGGAAAGGCTTAAAAGGGCCCTACCACGAGAAGAGAGGAGAGAGAAGGGTAGAGAGAGAAGGGGAGAGAGAGAGCAGAGAGAGGAGAGAGAGATGCTACAAAAGGGAAATGGGGTCCAATCGAGAATAGGCGGACGAGGTTATAAAAGCCGAGAATACTACAAAAGAAGGGCATGGGTGGGCCCAGGAAGAGGCGAGGTCTGGGAGGTTACGAGGCCGGCCGAGCCGAGGAATGATGTGAAAGAATATCTATTATAATAAGAAAATAGCGTCCGTCTGTCTGTATTTCACGCCCCTCTATTTCAAAATTTTTTGGTTGTGTGGGGGATTTGAACCCTGGACCTTGCCCCCCAAACCCCCCATCCTTACCACTAGACCAACCAGTCTTTTCTTAAAAGAATAGGGAGTCCATGCTTAGTTAAGGCTGGGGGAATGGAAATTCCTTTGGTTAATTAACCTTGATGTTAAAAGTTCCTTCTAGAATATTCTAGAATAAAGCTAGAGAGAGAAGAGGGAAAGACAAAGGAGGAGAGAGATGGGAGAGCGAGAGGAGAGAGGAGAGAGGAGAGGGGGAAGAGAGAGGAAAGAGAGAGGAGGGGGAAGAGAGAGGAGGGGAAGAGAGAGGAGAGAGAAGAGAGAGGAGGGGGAAGAGAGAGAGAGGAGAAAAGAGAGAGAAAGATAGAGAGAGAGAGAGAGAGAGGAGAGAGGAGAGGAGAGAGAAGAGAGATAGAAGGAGAGGGGAGAGATAGAAGAGAGAGGAAAGAGAAGAGAGAGAGGATGATAGGGAGAGGGGGGAGAAAGGGAAGAGAGGAGAAAGATAGGAGAGAGATAGGAGGGAGGAGAGAGGGAGAGAGGAGAGAGGGAGAGAGAGGAGAGGAGAGGAGTGAGGGAGAGATAGGAGAGAGGGAGGAGACATAAAAAGAGAGGAGAGAGATAAGAGAGAGAGATAGAAGAGAGAGAAAGGGGGAGAGAGAGGAGAGGAGAGAGAGGAGAGAGAAATAGAAAAGAGAGAGAAAGATAGAGAGAGAGGAGAAATAGAAAGAGAGCAGAGAGATAGGAGAGAGAGAAAAGGGGGGGAGAGAGAGGGAGAGAGGAGAGAGAGAGAGGACTAAGGAGAGAGAGAGAGGAGAGAGAAGAGAGATAGAAGGAGAGGAGAGATAGAAGAGATAGGAAAGAGAAGAGAGAGAAAATGATAGGGAGAGGGGAGAAATAAAGAGAGGAGGAGAAAGAGAGAGAGAGAGAGAGGGAGGAGGAGAGAGGGAGAGAGAGGAGAGAGGGAGAGAGATAGGAGAGAGGAGGAGAGGAGAGATAGGAGAGGGGAGGAGAAAAAAAAAGAGGGAGAGAGATAGAAGAGAGAGAAAGGGGGGAGAGAGAGGAGAGGAGAGAGAGGAGAGAGAAAGAGAGGAGAGAGAAGAGAGAGAGGAGAGAGAAGAGAGATAGAAGGAGAGGGGAGGGAGAGGAGAGAGAGAGAGAGAGATAGGGAGAGGGGGGAGAAATAAAGAGAGAGGAGAGAGATAGGAGAGAGGAGAGAGAAGAGAGAGGGGGGAAGAGGGAGAGAGAGGAGAGGGGGAGAGGGAGAGAGGAAGGAGAAATAAAGAGAGAGGAGGGAGAGAGAGGAATAGAAAAGAGAGAGAAAGATAGTGAGAGAGGGGAGAAATAGAGAGAGAGGAGAGAGAAGAGGGAAAGGGGAGAGGGAAGAGAGAGAGAGAAAAATAGAGAGAGAGAGAGAGAGAGAGAGAGAGAGAGAGAGAGAGAGAGGAGAGAGAGGGGAGAGAGTGGAGAGGGAAGAGAGGAGAGAGAAGAGAGGGAAGAGAGAGGGAAGAGAGATGGGAGAGAGAGAGAGAGAGGGAAAGAAGAGAGAGAGGAGAGAAGAGGAAAGGGGAGAGGGAAGAGAGGAGAGGAGGGAGAGGAAGAGAAAGGAGAGAGGAGAGAGAGAGGAGAGCAGAGAGGAGAGAGAAGAAAGAGGGAAGAGAGAAGAGAGAGGAGAGCAGAGGAGAGAGAGGGGGGGGAAGAGAGAGATAGAAGGAGAGGGGAGAGATAGAAGAGAGAGGAAAGAGAAGAGAGAGAGAAACGATAGGGGAGAGGGGGAGAAATAAAGAGAGAGGAGAAAGATAGAGAGAGATAGGAGGGGAGGAGAGAGGGAGAGAGGAGAGAGAGGGAGAGAGGGAGAGAGAGATAGGAGAGAGGAGTGAGGGAGAGATAAGAGAGAGGGAGGAGAAATAAAAAGAGAGGAGAGAGATAAGAGAGAGAGATAGAAGAGAGAGAAAGGGGGAGAGAGAGAGGAGAGGAGAGAGGAGAGAGAAATAGAAAAGAGAGAGAAAGATAGAGAGAGAGGGGAGAAATAGAGAGAGGAGAGAGATAGGAGAGAGAGAGAGAGGAGAGAGAGGGGAGAGGAGGGAGAGGAGAGAGAGGAGAGATAGGAGAGAGAGAGAGGAGAGAGAGGGGAGAGAGGAGAGAGGAGAGAGGAGAGGAAGAGAGAGGGAAGAGAGATGGGAGAGAGAGAGAGAGGGGGAAAAGAAGAGAGAGGAGAGAGAAGAGGGAAAGGGGAGAGGGAAGAGAGAGGAGAGAGAGGAGAGAGTGGAGAGAGGAGAGAGTGGAGAGAGTGGAGAGAGAAGTTTTTTTGAAACTTTGCAAATGCTCAAAATAGAATGTTGTGGAATGTTCCAGGTGCCCATGGGTAAGCATCTCAGTCTAAAAATAGAAAGTTTCAGTCTAAAAATAGAAGTTTTTTTGAAACTTTGCAAATGCTCAAAATAGAATATTCTGGAAGTGATACTTTGGAATTGGTAGTAGGTGTGATGGGTATGATAGGTGTGTGTAAATGGGTGATATTTTAGAATTGACAAACTTTAGAATTGGTAGTAGAGGTAGTAGATGTGGCCTCATGGGCATGTGTGAGTGGTTGTTGGTACTGGAATAGAAGGTTGAGCAGTATGTGTGAATAAGACTGCGAAATGCCCTGGAGTGCAGTACGTGTAAGTAGGATCCTCATAGATGATACTTTGGAATTAGTAGTGTTCCCCTCATGAGTGATACTTTAGAATTGGTAGTAAGGCATGTGTGTATATGCACTTGCATGGTAGTAGGTGTAAGTAGGCTCCTTATGGATAATACTTTAGAATTAGTAATCTAGATGTGATGTGGTAAAAGTCCTCATGGGTGTAGATGTGCTATGGGTCCTCATGGGTGTATGTGTGAGTATGTTCCTCATGGATGATACTTTGCAATTGGTAGCAAGTATGAATAAGAATGTCAAGTGTTCTGAAATGTAGTGTATGTGAGTAGGCTCCTCATAGGTGATACTTTGAAATTGGTAGTAGATGTTGGTAGTAGGTGTGCATAGCAGATGTTGGAAGTAGATGTGTTGATAGAGGTTAAGTAAGCTCCTCATGGGTGGTTATTCAATGGATGCTAAGTAACATGGGAAGTTTCTTGAACATATAGGGGTTGTACTTTAAAATTCATAGTAGATGTAGTAAGCTCCCAATGGGTGATATTTTGGATGTAGTAGTAGGTGTGAATAAGTTCCCAATGTGTGATAGTTTGAAATTGGTAGTAGATATTGGTAGTAGATGTGTATGGTAGTAGATGTTGGTAGTAGGCGTGTTGGAGGCCCAAACCAAGGCGAGGCCTCGGCTAGGTGTGAGTCAACTCCCAATGCGTGATACTTTGAAATTGGTAATAAATCCCAAAAGGATGTGCAAACCGAGGCGAGGACCCGGAGGGGCCGAGCCGAGGAAAGGGTGCACGAGGAATACTACAAAAAAAATGGCATGGGTTGGTCCAGATCGAGGCAGGGTGGTCTAGGCCGCCGAGCCGAGGAATGAGGGGAAAAGGGGGTCCCTGCCGCCGCCGGGCCCTTTCTAGTATAATATAAAGAAATAGTGTCCGTGAGTTAGTTAGTTAGTTAGTCTGTCTGTCTGTGAGTAACTCCGCCCCCATCGACGGTTAAGGAGATGCCACGTGGCGTGCTCTCGGCCGTCGGATCCTTGAAAGTTCTAGAAGCTTCTAGAAGGCCCTAGAATCTTCTAGAAGCTTCTTCTGGACTTCTTCTAGAAACATTCTAGAAGCTTCTAGAGTCTTCTAGAATGTTCTTAGGCCTTTCCAAAATTTTTTATGTTTTGTGGGGGATTCGAACCCTGGACATTGCCCCCCAAGCCCCCCACCCTTACCACTAGACCAACCAGTCCTTCCTTAAAATAATAGGAACTCCATACTTAGTTAAGGCTGGGGTCTAATTAATTCAAGGATACTCTAGGATGTTCTAGAATGTTCTAGAATCTTTTGGAATGTCCTAGAATGTTCCAGATGCTCATGAGTAAGCACCTCAGTCTAAGAATAGAAAGTTTCAGTCTAAAAATAGAAGTTTTTTTTTGAAACTTTGGGAATACTCAAAATAAAATGTTGTGGAATGTTCTAGGTGCTCATGGGTAAGCACCTCAGTCTAAAAATAGAAAGTTTCAGTCTAAAAATAGAAGGTTTTTTGAAACTTTGCAAATGTCCAAAATAAGAATGTTCTGGAATGTTTCAGAGAGAGAGGAGAGAGATAGCAGAAAAAAGGAAAAAAGGGGAGAGAGAGAGAGAAGAGAGAGGAGAGAGAGAAGACAGGGAAGAGAGACAAAAGAGAGGAAAGAGGAAAGAGGAGAGAGAAGAGAGGAGAGAGAGAAGAGAGAGAAGATGGAGAAGAGAGAGGGAAGAGAGAGGGAGAGAGAGAGAGGAAAGAAGAGAGAGGAGAGAGATGAGAGAGAGAGGAGAGAGAAAAAGAAAGGGGAGAGGGAAGAGAGAGGAGAGAGAAACAAAAAGATAGAGAGAGAGGGGAAACATAGAGAGAGACGGGAGAAATAGAGAGAGAGAGGAGAGAGATAGGAGAGAGAGAAGGAACTAAGGGGAGAGATAGAGAGGAGAGAGAGGAGATAGAGAGAGAGAGGAGAGAGAAGACAGAAAGGGGGACACAGAGAGAGATAGAGAGAGAGAGAAGATAGAGAGAAGAGAGGAGAGAGAGAGATGAGGGAAGAGAGAGGAGAGAGGGAGGGATGAGAGAAAAGGGAGAAGAGAGAGAAGAGATAGGAGAGAGAAGAGAGGGAGGAGAGAGGGGAGAGAGAGGGGGAGAGATGAGAGATAGGAAGAGAGGAGAGGGAGGAGAGAGAAGAGAGAGACCAAGAGAGGAGAGAGAAGAAAGAGGAGGGATAAAAGAAAAAGAGGAATAGAAAAGAGAGAGAAAATAGGAGAAAGAGGGAGAAATAGAGAGGGAGGAAGAGAGGAGAGGGTAAAAGACAAAGAGAATGAGAGAGGAGAGAAGAGGAAGGAATGTGTCTCAACGGCATGGAATTTTCGTTAAGGTTAAGGCTTCTACAAATACTAGGCAAATGGATAAAATTATCGAGGAACCCGGGCAACAAGTTCGAATGAAGCTTAAGAGGTATAATCTTGCTGAAATGAATCTTTTAATTGTGGTATGTCACCCATGATGTCCGTTAAATGTGAGATACATGTCGATCAGCCATCAAGCACTATGGGAAAGCAAGAACTTGGGAGTGATTGCACCCATCAGTATGGAATCCTGGATCAGGCTTGCCAATCTCAGCAATGATGAAGTAAAAAAGGCAAAAAAGGATGCCCTTTCTTTCACTAAACATATCACTAAGTTGGAGGTTGATCTGCCTTTTGGATTGGAATTTCTTGGTAGGAAGTGCAAGATGGGCAATGGATTTTATATAGGACAGAAGGGCCATATGGCCAAGATGGACGAAAAGAGGACTGACTTCTACTTGAAGAGGATTTACGACTTATCACTTATCATTCTTCAAATGCAACTGTGAAATGGTAACAGATGGTAAAATTAGGTGCCGTGATAAGTCTGGTACATTATGAACAATCTTGAGGTTTTTTGGCCTGAGCTCTCTATACAAATGAGGTTTCATGAGTTCTCTGTTTTTTAATCCACTGAACCAATAAAAGAAGCAAGATCGGCATACATTGATATTTAACCATACGCGATATGATGTTCAAAATGACCGCAAAGTTTATCGAGAAAGCGATTGTGACCTCGAAGGAGAGTTTGAGGCTCTAAAGTCGCCGAACCGGCTGAAAAACTATCAAGCCAATTAGCTTTCTGGCCAAGCATTTGCATGACAATAGCAGTGCTACTTATGCTTCAAAAAAGAAAGGAAATACATCTGAGAGCCCAGCTGATACCATTCTAAGACCTCCAAAGATTAGCAAGAAGACTGCTGCTACTGAATGTATCAACCTTGATACGCAAAGCATTAACGAAATGATTGCAAACTATGGTATGTTAAAGGATATGCAGAACAAAATCGGATTCAACTGATAGTGATATTTACTATGATGGTAAATATTCTGGGCTGTTTTTCTTTCCTGCAGTAATTTCAATTTGATGTTGTTCCTTATGATAAGTCAGATGATCATATCTGATGAACAAAAGTCTGTTATAGACAAAGATGCAATAAAAAGTTCTTTTATGAAGCTTTTTATGAAGCTTGTATTTTATGTGCATTTGCATGTAAATCTGGCCACAGTGCCAAAAACTCTTAAACTCTAATTTTTAAACTCCTGTAATATTTTGAATGATGAATATACAGATTAAAAGAAGGGAGCTGATCACTGGAGTAGATGGAAAATGGAAACTCATTACAATGAAGGAAAGAAAGAAAGAAAAATTTGTGCATGTCACATACGTTTCCAAAATTGTGGACAAAATTGACTTCAAAGGTACTTTCAAAACTGTGATAAGTAGATATTTTGGAGAGAAAGGTATTGAACTGTGTGAAATAACAAGGTTTGGTTGGAGATACTCTAGCACACTAAAAGACATATTCTATAAACCAAAAATGGTTTTTGCAGATACTAATGAACCACACTGTCCATGTAATAATCCCAACCTTAAAAGATTTGTTGACCCTGCCATAGGGCATGTCAGAACAGTTTGTTTGGAAATTATACATAGCAAACCACTCAAGCAATGGTTTGGCATGGGCCTAAATTTTATACCAGATAGCCCGTTTACATTGGAAAGGTTCAAGGCAGAAATGGATGGAACTATTGAACAATTTTTCATGGCATATAGACATGCCTTTTCAAAGGATGAAGAAGATAATATTTTGGCTTGTAAAAAAGCCTTAAAAAAGGAGACTAAGTGGCAAGCTAAATGGTTTATTGAAGCTAACTCTACGGATAAAAGAAAGTTTATGATTATGGATGAAAAGGTTACAAGAAACATGGAATGGATTATACATAATTTGTACACTGCAGGTGTAGACAAGGCTGCAAATAATCCAGCGTTTATATGCCCTATGCACATAAGAAATGAAGCATACAAAAGACTCGAGAGCAAAGATTTTACAAGGTGTTACATTAATAAAGATGAACTGATCAAGCAGATTGAAGCAGACATTACTATGCTCGTTGGAGATACACTTGTTAGTTCCAATGATCTGCCATATTTACTTGGGATCTTTAAGGCCCATAAAATGGAGTATAGGTGGATAACAAATGCACATGATTGCATTTTTTCTATAGTGGCTTCAATTGTAGCAGGGGGACTGAAATGTATAATAGACATTTGGCCCAATATATGTCAGAATAAATGTCAAGCAAAAATAAATCTTTTGCACTGTGATCAAATTAAAGCATCATGGGCGATTAACCCATTTATGATGTTGTGTGTAATCTTCCAAAGAAAGATTAAGGACGGTTTTGTATGGTGATATCACAAAATATTATGAAAATATCCCACTAGATGGTGAGAATGGAATTTGTAATGTTATGGAAAAATGTCATTAATATGGCATGGAAGCATCAAAGAAAATTACTCCTAAGGCGTATATGTGGTAATTGCTTTTAGACAAATGTTAATATAAAGATAGAATGGAAACCTAACAAACTAGAAAAATAGTCCAAGAT